>JAHLJT010003656.1:18531388-18557419 GCA_031308135.1 Acheta domesticus
AGATATTACTGTGAACTATTTCCTCATGTCTGCCCGCGTCGTAAGTAGCCAATGGTAAGCAAGGATATATTCAAATTAAACCAATCCCAGATGTTTTCGCCATAAGTTTGTTTACCTTTTTTAATCGCTTAAACCTTTGACTTTTAAGACAATTAGCAATAGTTTCACCTCCAAATAGCTTGTGTGCATCATATAATTTTAAAATGTGTCGTTTTGGTTATGTTTAAAACTCTGAATATAATATGTTATTGAAAGTTCAGTGCCGAAAACAGCGAAAGGAACAAAGAAACCGTGTGGAAGCAATTTCAAGAATTTTGTGAAGAAAATACAGATGAACAGCACAAACTACAAATGAGGAATTTACACATATTTTTAGGTAATTAATATACCAAGATTAGATGGTGAAGAGTACAAAGTGTGCTATCAAACAATGTGGAACGTTACAATCAAAAATTATTCAGGAAATACTTTAATGAGTGCACACGTGTGTTCAATCCATTCGAAATCGACGAATTTCTCTGCTAATTCAGCTTGTACATCTTGCATTTCAAATGCTTTCCGGAAGGGCAAGACTTGGAAAACAACCTCCTACAACTTTAATGATTGTGCTTTTAATACATGTTCTTTTAAGTAGCCTTGTTATTATTGTTTTTCGAAAGTTTTATTACCATAAATTGAAACAAATTTGAAATCATTTTCTGCATTAAACTGTTATTCAAATGTTAACTTTATTATAAGTTATTCCAGGAGGCAGTGATAAGTCGGAGCTGAATGAAAGGTTTTCATTTTTCGGTTGTAATTTGAGTAATATTTCCCTTTTTCGTAATTCCTGCGATTGAAATTATCCTTTCAAATTATGTAATGTGTTTATTCGTGAAATAGTCACACTAAATATCACGAGAAGTGCTGTGCTAGCCGGTAAATTTCAATCCTCGCTACGCGAGTCGTGAATTTACCGGCTACCACAGCACTTCTCGTGATATTACTTATGACATTTTCTTCTCACAACAGTGGGTGAGGACCGCTGGCTGCTTTACTGATGCTGTCTCGTTCGTTGTAGGTCGGTGCGAAATAAACCGTATATCAAAGAGAGGACACTATATTCTTCATGCTGGTTTTGTTATTTGTACAGATTTCTATAGTTAAACTGTAAATCAAATAAGTCAGACATGCGTATAACATGTCATGAGCTGTACATAATGGCCTAATGACATAGCTTAGATTGGCAACATTTTCAGTGTTGACTACATTACTCAGTTTAGTCTCAAATTGTTGGTATTGTGTCCCCCTCGTTTTTTCGTGTGTGCGTTCTGGCTGACTTGTTCTTGGTGTTTGGGCGCTTGTATCCGCAGTCAAATGAGTCTCACCATGTCGGCACCATCCCACTTTAAAAATAGTAAAATAATTATGTGCGCTATACATCGTCCTAGTTCACTTTGTGAAATGTTACCCAGCCCATCTATTATCACCAGACCGTGCAGTGAACAACATTATTTAATAATAATAGTATGTGTTCGTATAATGTTTGCTTAAACTAAAGTACTTTTTCATTTCCTGTACTTACTAAAAATCGTTAACTAGTTCCGTTGGTTAGGAGCATTTCACTATTTATTTTCTTCTATCCTCCACATATTTATTTGATCACTAAGCATTTATAAACAATTACATATTGTATGACTTCCTTCATTTTGGAATATGTAATTAATATTGATTTCTTCTATCGCTACGTTAACATGGCATCTATTTTGTATTGCAAAAAATCCACATCGAAAGCCTTTCTAGAGTTGCTGGAATTATACTATTTCGTGGATTCTGTACAGCAACCACATACGCTTCCCGCCTGTATGCCTACAACGTGACCCCCAGGAGGAAGAAGGTTCGATGGCCAGCGCCTGAACTCTGCTGCCGCCGCCACCAGCGAGAATTACAGCGGAAGAGGATTTTTTCCGTCGCGTTTGTCTCTTCCGATATCGCGCACCTTCCGGAGCCACCACTGGCGAACCCCTAATGAATATGCAAGATATTCAAATGAGCGCAATCCTTTGTTAACCATTTGCGGCGTTCGATTTTGAATTAATTAGAACGTTGCCAGCTGAGAAAGAGTAGACGTGGCAATTGCTGCCTCTCCCTCCGTTGTCAATTCGAGAATATTTTCTTTCCATAAAAAAAACGTCACTTTTAATTAGGTGCCCAATAAAAATGCTCCATCCAGTGAGCGGATAGAAGAAGTGGCAAAGCGATTTCCCGGACAGGTGGCGTGGCGCTTCAAATGCATGACACTAAATTAATTCTAAGGGATTATCGGCGGGATACGTATCGGCCGTTTGTGTGCTGTTTATTCCTGGCGAAGCGCAAAACACAACGCGGTCGAGTCGCCGCGGTATTGGAGGGGAGAACGCAGCAGCGCGAATCTCGCCGCAAAACTGTTTCACTCTCTGCTCAATTTGCATTCAGGTGATGCCAAGGAGCGGAATCTATGCCATCAGCTATCCAATATTCAAACTGCCGCTCGTTCGATATCCTCTCTCGCTTCGTTCCATTTCTAGCAGCCTTGCGGCGGCGAGTGCGGCCCGCTCCGCCGTGTAGCGCCCCACCACCCGCGAGGAATTTACCACGAGGGCTTCGGCCGCGTTGAAATACGAAGACGCAAGGCTTCATTGCGAGGGGTACGCGAAAGCGGAATATTCCACGAACAGAAACCGATACAGCGCCAAACAGAAACTACACGCTCCTGCAAATTTAAAATTGAGCTACGGCATAAATACCAGTTACATGCGTTCGGGAAATTGTATAATTAAATTACACAGGATTTCGATAAATGAATTTTCCATGCGGGGCGGAAAACACGACTGTTTAGAATGCGCCGGCATTTGTACGGATTATTGGCAACGGGTCTAACAGAATTTTCGTATTCTCTGTAAATAATGAGCGTCCTCCGACAACCGACATGTTACGACCCAATCAGTGCTATCAAATCATCGTTAGCCGAAGTGCGCGATATGGTCGTTCGGAATGATATTTACTACCCCATTCGATGAAGTGCGAATTGCAGATGAGCGATCGGATAAATTCCCCAGATGAGGGCTGCATTAAAGCGCACGAGAGTAAGGATACACATTATTCGGATTACGATAGTTCTGTCGCGAAGCGAGAACTAAAGGATTTTTCCCGGAATGCAACGGATATAATTTGTTCACTTTTCTAGACGCGATGTTAATATAAGTCATAATCAAATGCTGTTTGAATGAGAACCAATAGAAAGCCATACAATTGCACTTAACCATGGTATTCCACGGAATGTGGGAATATATCACTGACAGATATGGAATGAGGCAGTGAAGTTAACTGCACTTTCAAGTTATATAATTTCTGCGGAGACTTGTTCCTTCGACGACAGTCTCCAGGCAGATAGATATGCTCCCCAAGCTGAAATTATAAATACATTATAAAGTGTTTCCGATGATGATCCGCACTGTTTTTAATTCTATTTTAAAATGACTTACAATGACTCTCTCAGTAACTGGTTTTGATTCCAGACAGTACTATTAGTATGCAACGCAGCAATAGACATATTAAAGTATACTATGTTTAGTAAATCCCAGAAGTAAAGACACTTAAATACCTTACTTTGTTTAAAAGTATAATTTTCTATTGCGTTATTCAAACTCTATTTTGTTGATGTAGTGCAATATTATTCATTCCTAAGAGATATAGACATTAGTCCGTATGAAGTTTTAGAATAAATCGAGGATGCATCGTATAGAAATAAATGCTACAAAGTGTGATCCAGTTTCGAAGAGGGCCGTGGATGAATTTGAAAATCTCTATCAACGTTGGAAATATATTTAACAAATGATTATTCGCCGTGTGGTATGTTGAAGTGTTTTTGGAATAAGCATTAGAGAGACTATTTCCTTATTACTCTGATTCGCGCCGATGTTCAGTAACCTTAAAAAAACGCGTTGTGTACTTAAATGTATTGAATTTACTAGTGAGCATGTCTCATTTGCATCGCAAAGAATGTTTTCAGGAAGGGGGAAGTAACCATCTCAAGAATTAAATAGATATTCAAAAATGTTTTTGTAGGAGATAGAACCCATGCAGAAATCACAGCTTGAGAGGATTTCTTTTCTCTTGTTACTTAGATGTACCATCTTTATAGGAGACAGTACTTGAGAATTATCGATAATTTCATAATAATCACGTTTAGTTTTATATTTGAATCTTCGTTTCAAAGAGAAGGAAGGTACATGTGCTTTACGAATCGTACAAGTATAGCCAGAAATAATCTTTCAGGTAAAACTATGTATTCATGGGGTTGCAGTTTCTGCAAAACGCTGGAAATGTTATGCTGCCTAATATTATACAATATGTTGCATTGGTTTTGTAAATATTGAAATGGTTTTTATTGGCTTTAACTCTTTAAAATATTGATTTCTTTATTATCTCCCTACAAAAACGTAAAATTATTTCAGATATGTGTTAATCGTATAATGATTCATGCAGTTGTATTTGTTGACGTATTTTTACTTTCTTTTTATTATTTATAAAATACATGCCCTTGTCACAAAGTAATTAGCCAGGGATATACTAGCTTGATCTAATTTTCGAATTCACCTAGCTTTTGTTTGACTCAGGGAGGATCTCTATAACTTCGTGCCTATTAAAGTGTGATTAGTGGTAGAGGTGGATTTCAGGCGATAGACATCCTCTTCAGCCGACCAGTTGATGGTAGTTTGGCGTCTAATTGCCATGGCGACGAACAGCGGACGATAATGATACCCTCAATCAGGGATAATAATGAAAGCCAGAATACATCAGGCGCTTCGCAAACGAGCGAGAAGTTCCAAAATTTCTCTGCAGCTCCGGTCGACAGTGTGATGGAATAGAGAGGGGGTGTACAAGCCTTCTGATACTCGCAGAAGGCGACAAAGAAGTCATCAACATTGCTAGCAGAACATTAAGTTTAAAGTACAGAAATAGAAAACGAATTTACAACATATGTACTTTTGCAATAAATGTACGTATTCCTAGTTGGTGATAAGGTTCGAATCATTGGTCCAAGTACCGCCGAAAACAGTGTATTTTTATTTATTTATTATATACTTGAAACTCAACCTGACGTATGGGGAGAAGTACAGTGTGTAACGTTTCTAGACTTTCGACATCTTTACCCCTTCTCTTTTATTTTACTACGATGAATTGTGTATAAAGGTAGCCGCAAGCGTTTACACCAAAGACATAAAAAAGTGCAGCAGATAATAAAGATACATTCATATTCAGAAGCAAAACAACGGGCCGTCTCATCATTTGCTCTGACGGAAACTTTACGTGAAACTCTATTGAAATGGATTTGCATGCGATGTAAGGCCATCTTGTGATTGGACTTTTTATGTCCACGTCTTACATCCTATCCCCAATAATTTCGGTGTGAACGATGGTGTGACGATTAGCGTATCGGACTTATACCCAAGCTCGCGGGTTTAAAACCCGATCGAAGCCGTGGGTTGGTAGGGGATTGAAAATAATCCTTCGTACGCCTTCCTTCGGAGAGGAGTAAAGCCGGCTGTTCCATGTTGTAGATACACTGCATGTGAAAAATTCTCAAGCCTAAATGAAGCCTCTGAGCAAAATTAAAAACGGCTGTTTCATCGCTGAAGTGATACTTTCTTTCTCAGCCAGACAATGGAAGGAGCGTAGCGGAATGTGCGTGATCAGGCGGAAGAGCAGGCCTCATGGCCTGAGCCTCGCTACGGAAAATACGGCATCATTTATTTGAATTGAATAATTACATATCAACAGTAAAATATGATGACTAACCTACTACGCTTCTAGTGCCAGCAGGCAGAGACACTCCTCTGTAATCTCTTGCTCAGAAAAAATGGAGCTTATGGCATCTCCTTAGTTTAAACCGAAAGTCAGTGTGGATAATCATTATATGGTTTCCTGTTTCAAATTTCACAGTTTCACGCACTTCACTCACAAAGGAACACGAACATGATGTTAACGGATTCTCTTTATTTTCTCACCTTATTACCTACATACAGGGGATAGAAAATATTGCAATCCTGAAAAAATTGGCAAGTTTTTGATAGAACAAACTAGTAATGTGGGGTACTGAAATGGGGAAAAAAATGATCAATCTTGTTCCTAATGTAGCAAATTATTTCCTCTAATACGTTGTGTAGTCAGAACTCTCGTTGTGTGGGTCCTTGATGCCGAAAATTCAATTGAGGTCAAAACTTCAGTTCATCCATCTGTGACCAGTGCTAGCGCATAAATCGTTGAGACGATTTTCTCCAAAACTGATATTCCCGATCGACTCTGTCGAACTCGAGGTGCTGCAAGTTTGACCCAATATTTTATATTGGGTGTACTTTACAAGGAGCCTCAATAGTTTTAAAATTTTGTCATATGAATCTATTAAAAAAAAAAGTTCCCTCAGGAAGCGTAAAGTCACCTAAAAATGGCGCAGGTCTAATTTCTTTGAAAATAAAATTTCGATTTTTGGAGGCGTTTTCTACGAAATCTGCCTTGAGACGACATTTGCCTTGAAAATCTGTTCTTTTAAGACTGATCATTAAATAAGGTCAATTACTTCCGCAGCCAGTCATATGGACGCCTTTGGGGCTGTCCGGATGACACCGCGTTGATTGACGATTGATTACTAGTGATTCCGGGCGCGGCAACTGCGAATGTAATTAGTCCCATAAGTGTAATATATGTTTTTGCTCGTGAGATGGCGCTGATATTTTCCCCGCTGGATTGCGAGAATCCAGCGCTCACCTACCATTGGCTACTTTTCAACAACCAGGTATCTCCCGACAGGTATTCCGGCACGTGTAGTAGTGAAGTGTATAGAAGTGCGTGTGCTAGGGTGAGGACAGGTCAAGGAATGGAAAGGAAAGATCGCACGCGGTCTGTGACCTGTTTGTTACAGCTCGCCAGATGTTGATCGTAGAAACCACTGAAAACTATCGATCAGAGAAACCGGCTGCTAGAATGCTCCTCTAGACAGCAGCAGAACTCGACGTAGCGATCGGGCTGGTGTCAAAAAATCCTGCTACCTTTGGGAGTTGAACCGCAGGTCCCTCCCGGTCAGAGGCACTGCAGTGACAACAGTCGATGCCACCTCTCCCGGTACGCCGTGCCGAGGGCAATTGATGCCAATCGGCCATTATGATTGGCTTCACTGCCCTCTACGCGGCGTCACCCGGACACCCGAGAGCCCCCACCCCCACCGTTTTATTGTGGCCCTCTTGGGCACCCTCACCCACAACCCGAGCGGCGCGGCGCGGGCGCGGGCTCAGTGCTTCCCTTGGAGGCGACGCGGAAAGGCGGTTGCTGGGGGGGGGGGGGGCAGTGGCGAGCGGGCGCGCGCTATTAAACTTGGCGCGGGGCGGCGGGTAACTGGGTTACCGGTCGCCGCGCTGGGTGGCCTGTGCCGGGCTGGCGAGTGGACAGCGGCGGCCGCAAACCGCGTTAGGCCTGGGGCGGTCCCGCGCGCGCCCCAATCAGCGCGCCCCCTTCGCGCCGGAAGCCTGGCCCGGCCCCAGCCCGGCCCCCAGCCCAGCCCAGCGCGCGGCGCGCCGCAAGTCATTAGGCGCCGCGGCGACCTCGCCGGCCGGGTTGTCTTCGGACGCCAGCTGCTGGGAGCAGGGTTGCCACATGCTTCGTACAAGCATCCGCCGTTAGCTGGCTGTAAGTTCGCCCAGTTCCACCAACAAGAAAAATTCGCCCATCTCCGGTGACCGTGATTGCTAAGACAGTATACTTCGATTTTTATATCTTAGCGCGTGAGGGTGTGTCATCAAACTGGAATATCTCACGGTATTTCGCGTCGTTCTCGGTTGAACCTCTAGGAGTCGCATGATCGTCAGCACTGTTCGATACAGTCGCGATCATGAGGACTCCTAGCGGCACAACCGAGAACGACGAGAAATATCGTGAGATATTCCATTTTGATGACACCTCCCCCCCCCCCCCACGCGCCAAAGAAAGAAAAACCGAAGTATATTGTCGTAGAAATCTCGGACCGAGGGACGCGAGTTTCAAGTCCCACCTCGGGCATAGTTGTATTTGTATTGGTCCTTTGCCTCTCATTTGTATTTGTCCTATCACCATATCATGTCATTTTCACAGTTACCACAACGTTAAGCCAATAGTGGTCGCTAATGACCGAGATATTGATGCGACCTTAAATAACCCTCCCCCAAAAACGAAAAAAAAAGAAAGAAAAAAAACTCTCCAATCGGAAAAGAATTTGCATAAAAATAATGTCTTCTTCTTTCAAGGGCTTTTATCAAGCAGACAGCCGATTACCCTTTACGTTCCGATGGGACCTATATTCGACCATACACTAGACGTCAACACACTCCGAGTTCCTCCGATCTGTGGTCAGCAGAACGCAATGCCCTCCGCTAGAACATATGTATGAGACAAGGGGCAAACAACCAGGCCCACGGCGGAACTCGAATCCACGACCCTTCGGACCGAAGCACTGAGTCGGTACACGCTCCACCTCTAATCCGCTTAGCCCCTCGCTCATCTAGGCCGGGAAATTAATAGGTATTTGAAGATTTTTTGAGCAAGTAACACTATGAAATGCTTGATTAGTTTTATTTTTGTTTGTAAACATTGCAACTAATACTTTAGGTCAAAACGTTTTGTAATAATAAGTTATATCTTAAGTATTTAAAATGGAGCTTACATATGTATGCTTATTCCCAAAGGCTTAACGGAAAATGTTGTTACACCGTATTTCCAAAAGGTCAATAATTTCAAATGGCGTGTTCTAAAATTAACTGCAAGAACTGTCAGGGTGATATATTTATATACTCATGTTGTGCACGACAAAGACGCTATGACTTTTAGAACACACCATATACTAGAGATCTAAAAACTGGCATCACACATCAACGAATTAACAAATGATTAATGAAAAATCATATATAAAGTAAAAACGAATTAATCAAACTGTCAAAGTCGTTGAGGTTGTTTTTTGAAAGTTTCGTCGTAATTTGTAATCCCGCCCAAAATCGCACATGTTTTGATGAATTTCCGCTCATTGGGCGGTTTTCCGCGAAGTCAATTTTTGTCCCGAGAGAGAGGACCATTTTCCAGCCCAAAAAGCGGAATTACGCTAAATATGGCAACCCTGGCTGAGAGCGCTCGACCTCGCCTGTCGCCCGAGGGACCCCGTGCAACACCTGACCCATCCACTTGGAATTTGCATGGGTCGGGTTTGAGTCAAGTTTTGTCGGGATTCTCCAGTTTTCAATGTATTCTTTGTGATCCTCTGGTTAGAAATATCGAAAAATTTTGTTTTAATATTTATTTTATGGAGGTCAATTTTTATAAAGATTTACTGTTCAAGGCTGAAAAATATTGCGAGAGCTTTTGAATGAAACTGTGCCGAGGAAAAACTGCTATACGCCTGTTCATGCTCTTGTAATAAGGAAAGACTCTGAAACGATCAAAAGTATCGACTGTTAGCACATCTCGTCGTAAGGATAATTACGTATTGAAGAAATAATAAGTAGTACCTTGTCTGAGCAAAAGGGAAACGTTTTTCTTACTGATTCTCTTCGTTATTTTGGCGCATATAGGTGGGGCGCCCTGTTTTCTGCCGCACTACAAATCATTGGTGCATGGAGAATGCAATTTCAGTAAGCATTAAAACGCTACTAACCGTGCATAGCAATACAACCTTTAGTGCAGTCAATACGTCTGTATTACTTTAGCTTTCGAGCTAGCGAGGCGATCTGCTATGAGACAGCTCGTTCATTTAAGTTCCCTAGCCCCCCGTGCTTGCGATGTGGCGCGTTCTTACGGCCTTACGTGAAAACAGTTCAAAAGCCTATTTCAAAGAGTTTCTTGCGAGGAATGAAACTTTTCTTTCTTGGTTCGGCGTTTTATTGAGGGACAATTAACTATGTCGGCGCGGTAAGTTTGAAATGTATGTTTTTCGCTTGTAATTAGCACCAAAGAATTATTATAATGACTGAATTACAAGTACGGCGCCAAATTTGAATTAATCTTACTGTCTGCCAACAATTGCCATTCTTGGATTACTATTAACAATGCTGAGTTTTATGTTTTCTTTATTCTCGAGGTTTCGAGCGTGTGAGGTCTCTTATCTTCAGGAGATCTATAAAAATACATTACTTTTTTCAGTTATTAACATGCCATTGCACAATAAATATACAAAATTTCATGAGTTTAAATTTTTCTATATTAACTACAAGAATGTAAGAAAACAAGAACTTACATTTGCTTCACGTAAGTTATATCGTAGGTTTCATTCACAAAAGTTAAACCGCAATAGCAGATTTAGCCCCATTCCATATGCTCACGCCGCGCCGCCTCAAGCGGAAGCCACCAATTGCTTAACTAAAGGCTGATTTACACGTTGCCAGTAAACGTGCCAGTTGAGGTTGCCAGTGACTGGCAAGACCTTCGCGCCAGTCACTGGCGATGCCAGCTGAACAAGAAAGTTTGTTTTACTGGCATGCTCACGCTCTCCCCCGCCACCACGGTGTCCGCCACGGCGATCCCCCGGGGTCCCTACACGTGTTTACACTGCTTTATTCTTGCACGGTGATCAACCTAAGCTTAATATTATTATTTTTAAAAGTGATTGGGGAACAGACGTTCTCTTGAATAACAGAAGAACGAAATGACAAGTTTGACTGGTTATATACAGCATCGGAACATTTGTGGGATAGATTTTACCAGAACCGCGAGGCTACAAAAGCAGCATTTCTGCCAGTTGCAAATAAAATGGGGATAGATATCTTCTCAAAGGTAGATTAAGTGAATAGGATAAAATGTTTACGGAACATTTGCTTTGCCCACTGTTGTTTGAACGCCGAAAACTTATCACGGAGCACGTCGCAAAGAGTATACATAAGCTAACAGCAGCGAGAAAAATATCTCATCTTGCATGCCATTACTAGCACTGTGTAAACAACTATTGCCAGTCGCACAGAGCGCTAGCGCTGTCCAGGTGCTGGCAAACTCGTAACTGGCACACCAGTACTGGTAGCGTGTAAATCAGCCTTAAGGTCCGTGAAGCCACGGAAGTTAAGCAACTCGAGTCACTATTAACTTCATGACGGGTGATCTGGGTTACTAGCGGCGCTGAGACCCTGGCTAAAGGGGTAAAAGAGATTAACTAATCTCGACGTGACGAGACAAAACCTTAATCGAGATTTATTCCAGAGACACGTCGCGTCGACGAAAACGCAACAAATTAGAAAATAATTTTAAAAAATTGCTAGCTTAGCGTAGCACCTCCGAGGTTTTGCATGATAACAATTTTAAATTATGGTGCGCAAGTTGATAATAAAAACCATAAAGGTAATACACGTGCCTGACTTCTTCATTTTTAGGCACGTTTCATGAGAAAGTATCCATGGAACGTTTTTATTTTTTATTATATTATTTCAGTATTCGTTTAATTGTCGTCAGTCGGGATGCAGAATATTCATCGAGCTATAACCATTTTTTATATTGGGGTATCCTTTTTGTTTTTCTGATGATAAAAAAGTACTAACTGCTGAAAATTTGTTGACGCTAGATATCGTATTAACACGTTAAAAAAGGTTGCAATTAAAATAGAATTTATTGTCCAGCGTTTCGTGAAGTTTGTCTTTTACATCTTTAGGTGTTGCTTACGATTCACAAGGTAAATTACTAGAAAGAAAAAAATAGACACGATAATCTTTGCATGGTATTACGAAAACTTTGAAGTGACACAATATGTAACACTTAAAATTATTTGGTTAATAACAAAACAAAAATATGGATGAATAAAAACAAAACTAATTTTATCAATATTGATTCTTGAAATGCACCTACATTTCTATTTCTCAGCACTCAAAATGACAATTTCACTACTGTAACTCGTGTATAAGCTTGTGGATTTAGTAAATAACAATTCTTGTTCTCATTTTGCCACCTTCCCAATATGTTGGCATTCTTGAAGCTTATTTTTCAACTCTTGGATACCAGCGTGAATTCCTGGTCGTATCGTATACATTTGGAAAGACATTTAGTTATTTTATGTTAGTAGACAAAGTAAGTTTTTCTCAAAATTCTAGCATCCTCTCCTTTCACGGCATCTACTTCCCTGGGGTTCTTTTCATTGTCAGTTGAGATAAAAGTTTCGGCTCAGGAAATTAAAACATGGTGGCTAAATAAAAGATTATTTCTATCAACACAGTAATTATTTTATATTCTACGTTTTAGTCATGAAACCTTTAAATTTCTCTTGGGATTGCGAAATGAAAATTATTCAGATTTTATTATCTGACGCACGAGCATTTCTCGAATGGAAAGTAGTACCTCGAGTTTACATCAGAAATTATCAAAATCTTGCATTTCTTCGTTCAAATTTTATTCTTTTTGGTAGGTTCCTTCGCCCTGCCCTTGAACCTTTGTCACAATTTTGATATGAGATGATAATATAATAAGAAGAAAAATATATCCTATATTTAGATTTGCTCGTTTTGTTGTTTCTTAAGCCTAACTAAGCAATCCAAACTATCACTTTAATTTTATTTCTTCTTTCAATGATTCTTTCAAAAAAAGATTCAGAAACTATGCAGTACGTTGTAACGAAGACTACTTTAAGCTGATACGTCAGCCACCAACGACATAGACGCGGCTCGTCCCGGATAGCCTAGACAATACAAGATGTAGAAACATTTGTTTGCATTGGAATATTTTGTGATTTACTTGCAAAATTAATTATGTAAATTGTTTCATTTTTCTTAGACGTACGATAAAGTTTATTTACGATATGATTAGGTATAAAAATTTACGAAAAAATAATAAAATTTGGTTAACGTTTAATATTTGAATGAGATGTCATTTTTCTTAATTATCAACGTTGCAATACAAACTGCGAGCCTATCTGCCTTCCGAAGTTTATAAGAAAAATGCTTCGTTATTTTTCTGAACAACCTGCCCGTGTGTAATTTGAACGAAATAATTTCACTTAGTAAATTCACATTAGTTTTTGTGGGCAATTTATAGAGATTCATAGAGCTCAAATATAGTTCAGTATCATAGTGAACTGTTTCACGAAGGAAAGATATCGATTTCTACCTTCATTTTAATTGAATTTTCTAAATGTTGTAAGGGATGAAGAAATAAGTGTCACTTTTTGCTTTCTGCCAACAAAATGCTTTAAGTGAATAAAATTATCCTTCAAAAGTGGGAATGAAGGGGTGATTTTTTTCGCCTAAGAGAATTAAATTTTTGAGACAACACAGTTCCAGAAAATCTGCAGCGAAAGAACACTTTGAACATCAGAATTATAATTCGCGAAATATAATTCAGTAAAAAACATTCCGCACAAAGTGCGACAAGCTGCGTTGTCTCTATAGCGTTGAAATTTGGGAAATCGTTGGGTTTTGACTCCGACGGCGACGGTTTTCGACACTTCGAATATTAGATTGGGAGAATTCTTGCGCCGGCTGCTCTGATCGACAGTTTTTCCGATATTTATCCGATGAAACAAAGACGACTGCTGGAGCAGCACCTTAACAAATTTTCTTTCTTGGTCCCAGCTCCCTCTCCTCTTAGACACACACATACCATCATGCACTACACTAACACACATGGTTGATTCATGAA
This sequence comes from Acheta domesticus, assembly GCA_031308135.1. Lineage (NCBI taxonomy): Eukaryota > Metazoa > Arthropoda > Insecta > Orthoptera > Gryllidae > Acheta > Acheta domesticus. Next base: position 18,545,033 of record JAHLJT010003656.1, read on the forward strand.
TGTCTCAGGAACACTGAATGCTATGGTAATTGGTCCCATAAGTGTAGTGTTTGTATCACGGGAATTGGGGGGGGGGATGTGTATTTCTGAACGTTTCTGCAGAGATACGGGCAGTCACACTATGATTATATTCCTTCTTTGAAAAATTACTCCCTGAAAATCGAGTTTCGTTCATTCCCGTTCCATAGATTTGGTTGCAAATATTTCACAAACAATACAAATACAAACATAGAAGGTAAATGAATAATATTTTGATTTGTAGGCCAAAGTATACTGAATACAGTGCCTTTTATTTTAGACTGCTTAACAAACCCAGAGCTGAGTAATTTTGGAAAGAGAAAATATCTACAAACGCGGAAAATCGCGTATAGCGTGTAAAAAAAATTGTCACCATTTGTAAACCAGATACAATAAAAATCTTCGTTGTTTTGAACAGACAAAACATAAGTAAATGTATGTACAAAATATGATTTTATTTTCGAGATGGTCGAGCGACCAGTGCGGGACCACTTGAAATGGATTGCCCCTTCTTTTTCATAGTCTCCCCTTTGACTTGGCGGCCGACCGCTGGGGTAACGCTGGACGTCCGGGGCTGTCCGCGATCGTTCGCGCTCTGAAGTGAGGGCCAGTGGACCGCAATCGTATTAGGTCCGGTCCTTCACTGCACGCTGTGGCGCCCACCGCCCTCTCCGCCCTCTCCGCCCTCTCCGCCCTCACCAACCGCTCCCGTCCGCCGCAAGTCGTTAGGCGTCCCTCAGGTAGGCGCAGTGTCTCAACACTGTTAGTCTGGGGAGAGCTTCAGGGGTTGGTGAAGGAAGGGGTTATGGCGGGGGGGGGGCAATGGGTGAAACCACTGTATAAGGGTATAATGATGCGCATATTCCAGCAGTAGAGTCAAAAGCATTTAATGTTATGAAACAGTACATGAATGAGCATTCGAGTTTTATTTTAGATATCAAAGGAGAATGTGAGACGTTGTTTAACCTATGAAATGTTATCTAATTACACGAATTAAATCACATTTTTCCTCGCCAATGCTGTTCGTGTTTTGAAATTGAATAATGTGTTTTATCATGAATAGGTAAACAAAAATATCTAGCTCTGTAATAAAGTACTCCATTTTTTAAAATATATATATATATATATATATATATATATATATATATATATATATATATATATATATATAAATTTAAAAAGCGTGTTGTATTATTCGACTACTATGTTCTCATTTTTAACATTTGTTAACAGGAGGGAAAAGACAAGGAATGCGGACACCAATTTCAACGAGAACAAAACAGCGAATTTTATGGCTTGGCCACAAAAGGAAACTGCTATTTAACAGCCCGCACTTCTGCTTAGACATTGCACAGAATAATAACAACCTCGAAAGGTTTGAGAGAACACATTCAAAATGAACTAGCTACTTGACACCTGTTACCGACTGTCATAGGACATGATATTAATTTAGCACATAATAGTAATACATCAATTTAAACATTTACTTTTCTACAAAAGAAAACTCTTAGCTATTTATTGCACTATACTTGAACAATATGCAATTGCAGATCACAAATGTACAACATAAAACAGCATTGTTTAATAAAATTAGCTTCTTCATCTGCACAGTTGTACAAAAAGGTTTGATGCAAGAAATCCGGGTTTTCAGTCAAACCTGGAAATCAGACCCCACTGTTTCGAATAACGCGGGAAAGTATGTGCTGTTGTAGCACCAAGTGTAAATAGGAGGCGCGAAATTCATTGTCTGACCCCATAATTCGTCGCTAATACCATGGAGCGCCCAACTCAGCGCGAAATTAATAGTTCTATAGTCGGCGCCGGGACAAATGTGTTACCAACATTACACTACAAAATAGCGCATTTTTTACATAATACTACCGTAAAAAATAAAATGATAAGGTCGTTTCTAACCTTTTTTGCAAAAATGGTGATTTAAACACGATTAATATCCATATTGTTAGATTGAAAACATATGAAAACAGCTTTCAGACTTGTAGAAAACCTTTTATAAACAAAAAATACTCAGTATTTTACGTTTCATTATTAGATATCTCCAACGTTTCGATGCTCAAAAATGCTCTCCTGTAAAATCCACAAAGTCGAGTAGAACGTCGAGTAGTCGAACCTTGTCTGAGGGCGCGAAATTATGAAACAAGAAGTTCATGAAAAATTTATTTCCAAATATATTTATAGCTGATTACATTTTATGTAGGTACGAGTATTTCATTATAGTGATACAATAACGCCCTTTTTAATACGTTAGTTCTTGGGTTCACTGTAAATTACCCATGAGACTGCTGTAATAAAAATCTCATTCTTAAAAAATCTTACGTAAACCTATTTAGGAACAAGTTTAAAACCAATTCAAGTCTACTTCTCACATAAACGAACCTATTTCAAAAAAATAGCGACAACAAAAAGGAAAGCAGGAATTATTCGTACAGCGCTGTCAATCTTTGTGTATACCTACTAGCACACTTGTTTAGTATTATTTACAGTTCTTATTTCCTTCCGTATTTACTTCATGTTATTCAAATTTAATGTTCCAAGGCAATTTACAAATTCATAATAAAAAATATATATTTCGTACTTCACACTTCAGAACAACAAAAATTCACTACAAATTCTGCCGGGCGATGATCATTTAATTTTTGCTTGTTTGTTAAAAATCAGTGTTGCCTCCTCATGGAAGAAAATTAAGGTGTCGTGGACGAAAATAAACACGAAGTGATAGGATTTAATCAGTGCCAATCTATTTAGGTGGCCTTAGTTTCATTCCCGGCATACTCACTTAGATCGCAGCGCCAAAACACTAAACGACACGTTTTCGGAAATTTCTTCGAATCTTATGGCCGAATCGGAAATTATGAGTTCCCTCATGAGACCGAGACGCGTCTAATGACGCCTGGTATGTGACAACTTGTGCACGGGAAGTGGTCTAGCCGTGGTTGACGGAACCGCGCACACCCGCACATTTGAGGAGTTTCTTAAATACTGTAGAGGGTTGAAGTCCCTGGGACATTTTCTAGATTAAAAAAATGGCTTCATTATTTTCCATCAAATTTTTTATCTATTAGTGTGAAGGACATTGAAGAGAATGGTACAGGTTTAATTTTCGATGAAAACCGGATTTTTCGAAAATTGCAAAAGTTCAAAATGTTTTCGGAGTCTTCCTACAACTAAACTAATAAAAATATAAATTTGTCTCCTAATGAAGTCTGTTCCTCAAAGACAGATTTTGAAATTAGGTCAAGTACAATTTTTCGGAAATGAAAGTACTTTTCACGTAATATTGCATGAAAACACGGACGAAAAAGTTCGTGACGTCTTAGCACCACTAGTTTCTCCTAACATCTGGGCGAGCTGAAATTTAACTTGAGGTCATAGCAATATAATTATCGTAATTTGAACAAATTGCAAAATTCCTTGCGTATATTTAAGAAATGAAAAAATCTATGTAAGCGAATACACATTCTTGGATGCAAATTTTCCCTAATATATATTTATATTGATATTGAAAATAAAAATATTTGGTATACTGTAAACGATATTTACATTGTTTAAAGACAAGAAGGCTATTGTTGCTTAAGGGCGTTTCTTTCCGAATTGTAACATTTCTGTTCTTTCCGCGCCGTCTAGGTGGCAATTTCAAAATTCATGTTGAATCATATCCTCCTCTTCACTTCTATTACAAAGAATTGTTTCCATAATACTTTTTCGTTACTACTATTTAATGACGAATGATTGCTTCTTATTACGTTTATTGGAACTACAGCCTCTCTGGAAATATTAAATCTGTAAAACCAAGGCTTGCTCAAATCACAAGAAAAAGTATAAATTAAAATTGCTCCCTATATTGTTTTTCTTTTGTCAGTCACTCATCATTATCTCTTTTACATTTCAATTTACACTGTGTAAACATGTCTGAGAAAGGAATTGGATCGTTATAAACGATTGAATTCCCCGCAGCCGACTTCATAATAACGTCAACCTTTTCATTTCCCATACTGCATTGGTGGGCTCGCACTCATACTCGTACTAGCGCGATTTCCACTCCTATGCCATTCGCATAAACTAATTTTGGTCTAAGTTGGTAGATAAACGGCTAAGCGAACTAAAAACCTGTCGTTCTGTGCTGCCATCTGGTGGGATTTTGTGGTAATTGCCATGGCGACTGAACGACATCCTCTAGCCACCGCTATGATACGCGCATAAAAGAGGAGAATATGGGAAACACCATTGAGTATTGAAAATGAAATTGCGCCGCCCAAATTTATTTTTCCTTTTCTAATTCAATTTAATTTAAATAAAAAGACACTACGATTACATTTCATGTTGTTCATACAACTCATATTGTTTTAGTGGACTTTGGCGTCATCCACAAATAGATCTGCCGGGGAGCACTTTGGTTTACTCTTCAAAAAAGTGGATAGTCAAATTCTCTTTTTTGCCTTACAATTAATGAATGGGCAAATCGAATTGTCTGTCGGTTGTTGGACCGTGAACCAGCGTCATTATAATTTGTCACTAATGTGAACATTTGCTAATTCATTTTTGAACTCGTGATCGTAACACAAATATATGGAGGGAGATTACCAAAAAACAAAAAAAATCTTTTAAAGAAAATGAAGAAGGAAATATATAACCATGCCGTTAATTCTTCCATGCATTGAAGAGATGATTTTCAAAGTGACTTCTCTCTATGAATTTTTTTTCCGAAAGAGGAAATATTTAAATTTAGCTTTATGATTCAAAACATGATTCATCGATTTTCGTTAATCGTTTGGAAATGCAATTTTTTAGTATAATACTTGGCAATATGATGGAGAAGTGTCTGAAAAATATATTCATAGAGAAAACTAGAACACAACGAAAATGTAGTTACATCTCTTCAGAATAAGTTCAATGGTGTGAACAGAATATTCAATTGTTTCTATCTGACGCACTGGTGAGAATAGTACAGAATAACCTTTCTTCATTCGCTTCCAGTGGTGGCACTGAATGATCGAGGATAAAATAAAATAAAGTAAAATAATAATGATATTAAAGATCAAAGAGCCCAGCAAATATTGTAGCCTTCTTCTAATTCAGAAGACTGGAATAGCTCCCAGGGGCCTACAAACGCTCAGGATAGGCAAGAGATTTTTAGTTATAAATTTATACGCGTGTGTGCATACAATCCGCTATCAGAACATGGCACGTGAAACCGTCACCAACGAAGTCCGTCGGCTTCTGCTTTACGTCCGATTCGTGGTTCATTACACATTGAAGGTCTATGCGCATAACGCTTTCCGGAATACTGGCTTCTTCAAGGCACAAAGCGACGCACCTATAAAATCGCACCGGACCGGAAAAAGCCAACTGGTCCTCGGTAAATTTCCGGGAACGGTGACCATGACTTCACTTTCTTACACTTCCGAGATGCATCTGTTTCGCAATATTGCTGCTTTCTGTCGTATCTTTGTCCCATGCAGCAGATATCCTTATTGACTTGTACCTGGAGTAACGAATGTTCGTCACAATATATTTTGTTTTTAATTCTCTGAAACATTTAAAAAACGTTCAAGTGTAATAAGTACATATCGGAGCTCGGCGAAGACCTATTCTTGTTGTAGCGGAACAAAAAAACAGTCTTTTCAATATTTGTTCTTTACGGTCGCGTCAAATACTTGTGTCATTCATGTACTACACATTGTATCCAGGAGGTGGCGTCGGTCTTCCTCCACTAGAACGTGTGATCTGGCGCCATCCTACACGTAGCATTAAGGGGGGTCCCGCCCTCTAAGCGGGATGCCTCTCCAGTCGGGGCGAGCTCTGGGCTCCCAATTGGTCTCCTGACATGTGAGATAGAGATGTGCGTGTAAGTGTGTGCTTGAGTGTAACTACAAAGGAAGGGACAAGGATGGGCAAAGAAAGATAGGAGAAACCACGGAAAATTACCTATCAAATATGCGTTCACTACAATTCTCTTCCAAGCAGTGGCTTAATGCGACCATCCTTTGTAAGTTTTGTCAAAAGTCCGCCATCTTCGGGACTCGGGCTCTAACATCTCGCGTCTATCAAAGCTGCAGATGCAATTCAGTGCCCTCTCAACCGGTGCGTTTGTTGCGCCAAATTTGGATTTGGATTAATGGAATGGCAATATATATTTCTGATAATTAACTTACAGGAGGATGAGATTCAAGAATCGGGAAGTGTATGTGTGTATGCTGTTTGTGTGTGTACACTTACGGAGTAGACCTTTGGAGTCTGAAGTTCCGGTGGATTGCGTGCTGGCAATTACTCTGCCACATTAATGAATATTTTCTATTATAGAATGTAATTATCACAACCAAGAATGTAATTCTGAGTTCATTCACTAACCTTCCATACTGAACAACAAGCGAAGTGTTCTGAATGCAAAAGATTTTCGTTTATTACGTTGACGAAAGTGACTGGTATTTGGTGTACACATTTCCCGGGGGGAAATATTGTACTGTATTCACTCTTGTTCAACGAACAGAATGTATATCTTGCCGATTAGACAATACGAGAAAGAGAGTTGTTTGCATGCATTTCACAGATATCCACTCCGATTCTCTACTCGGCGAAAATAACTACTTGATACATAACGACCATATGTTCTTATAAGCTGAAGAGTGTAGTCGCCTTTTTATTTCATAGGATTCGTGTATTGATGCATTGAATCTCTGCAAATATTTGCATATAACAAGTACCTAATTAATGCCATTATGAGGCGGTGTTTGTAGGTGGTAGATAACATACGTATTGCGACCGGTTGCACTCTCTTATTATCTATCCAACTAACTATTATCTAACATCCCTTCCTTTTCTATCTTTTATCTATTAAATTGATTTATCAATAATCACTTTATCATTGGATGCGGCCGTTTGCAAAAAAATGTATATGTCGTAGGTCCGGCGCAAGTTTCCAATACTGGATGAAGACCTGCTTTCCTTTTTGTAACACTATCCGGTATCTGCTATACTACAAATAAATCCAAATTCAATGCAAAAACCAAATCACAAACACACCGTGTTTGTTACTCTTTATTCGGCTAACATGGATAACACTGTTCCACCATAACGTAAACAAAATTCAAAACAACAGAAAATTAAAAAATCAACTATTCACACAATATTTACACACCACGAGACATGCGCATTCTCCCTGTATGGTCTTTTTCTTTGTGAATAAACAATTAAATTTAAAATAAAACGATGACATGCTTGGACTTGAACAAAATATGATAATTCTCGTCGTATTTATCAAAGTACATAAGTCACTACTTCCCTTTTTGTAGCGATGTCGTAACTGCGCCCAACTTCCTTGACGTCCACGACAGCTACACCAAGTTCCAGTTACCATTTACCATATCATCAACATAACTCACAAATAAATCGACTGTCACTATAAAAAGAAAAACTCGTAACATTCTTTTCTTCACCTCCGCAAATCATTTCCCGCATAGCAAGACATGAGGTCCTCTCACCTCTGAGACTAGAATTAATCTCTCCAAAAGTATTGTTGCAGTTCATTAGCAAAACTTTTCCTGAACAAAACATGGTCTCTCAGTCTTTTCTCCTTCTTTATTGACATCAAATTATTTTGATTTACGCCTCCCCGGCGTTCCCTTGCTTAACGGTATCTGCCAAAAATTCACTAGATTCCCTTTTTCGATGTTTATTAGTCCCAAACACTCCAATTTCCCGTTATTCAGTTCGAATTTCGTACTTTTCTGTGCTTACACCAGCAATTTTCGTCACTTGTCTTTTGACAACAGTCACTGTTAAATAGAAAACCACACACTTGCCGCCTTATAAACTATATGTGCAGACAAAGAAAGTTATTCTTAAATTTCCTTTCAGCTAATTATTGTTTTGAACTAATGTTTATTCACCGCGCCATTTCGAACGCAATAAATGTCCACACGCCATTCTGCCGTCATTTGTTGAATCTATAGTCGGCTTCCTCTGTGACGGTTCTTTTATTATAAAAAATACAAATCATTACAGTATGTATGAGTTGTGTCTGAATTACGTGCCTGACTTTGTGAGTGCCGACTTATTTTCCCCACTTTTTCATGTTTCATTGTTTGTATTCGCTGTTTCTCTTAAGAAAAATTAGTTTCGTTCAGTAGTTGGCTTAGAATTTCTTGGATGTGACAGAACTTGATGTTACTTCAGAGCTTTCATCACTCTAAAATGGTAAGTATATGCTCGCCCCTTGATATAATATGTTGAACTCACTGGTTTGGTAATTGAACTCACTGGTTCATGGCGGAATATTATTCAGCCATGAACCAGTGAGTTCAATTTTTAAACGTTTTGACTAAGCAATTTGTGACCAATCCCTTTCAGCACGCACGAAAAAAGCTACTCCGTCTTGAGTCACTGCAAAACTCACGTAATGTATAGTTCGATTTTGATAAAGCTGCCTCCCGAGGCTCGTTTTCACGATAGAATATGTCACGGCGTTTCGGGTCTCTTTCGGTCGTACCACTGGATGTCGCATAAATCGCGACCGTATCAAGCACTCCTTGATCATGTGACATCTGGCGACACGACCGAAGAAAGACGCGAAATAGCCGTGACATATTCCATCGTGAAGACGGGCCTTGAGAGGCAGCTTATAAAAATCGCACTATAACATTTCATTTATCTACCATGATTTCAGTCTGATAGTGGAGGTAGTGACAGCCGAGTCAGTGGAGGAGTAGTGGAGATAGACGCGCGTAGAGGTGAGGGTCAGAGGGGACAACGGTCGTATGTATGCGACTGGAAAGTGTGTAGAAGATAAAGGTCTCTTGATGGGTTTGAATGTTAGCTACTTCTTCTATACAAATGTGGGGCCAGTGGCAACACCATGAAAACAAACGGATGAAATGAAATTATGAAAACAAATTTACTCTTATTAGATGTTAATGAACCACTATTTTTACGTGTCTGATGAACAACTCATTTTCATTTTTAACTTTTTGATGTTCTTTCAGTAGTATATTAACAATAATAAAATTAACAAAATCATATACAAGTAATTTCCTAGTCTCAAGCAACTTCCACAGTTTTTTTTATTTTGAAAAATCTACCTCCGATCCATTTTATGTTTTTTTTTTTTCATTTCACAAAGATTATTTTTCTGTTTGAGTTCTCGTCGATTCATTTTTTTAATAAACAGTTCAATCGCTCCCGAATTTGAAGATTTTAGATCTGGTTCTTGTTAATGCGTATAAATAAATCCGTTGAAGAAAATGTAATTTTGCATTCTGACAATTGTTTACATGAAAACGTTTTAATGTGTGGAGTGTGTTGCTAAAACTTGTTGGAAATACGGAGAAGGAAATCGGAAAAGTAGGTTATGAAGAATATGACAATGTAGAATATTCTTGCATATTCGCGATTAGTGTCGGTTGGGACATTCAAAAATATTAAATTTTGTGTCGTATTCCATTCATTGGTCACATTCAAAGTGTTTTGTGGTCCCAATAGACTTTAAAATTGAAATATTACTTCCGCCAACTGTTTTCAATTCATTTGCAAAGAAATTCAACTTCCAGGTTTAGTTTTAAAGCGAAGAAAAGGATAATAAATCTGAATGACGAATATTTTAATTTGTGACTGACAACGTTCCTTTGATATACCTTTGAGGATCTATCGTTACAGCGTCCAGAGTCCGCGATACAGAATATCTAACATTTCTATGCCACATTCCGAATTTGAATAAAACTGAAACAAAGGTAATCGAGATTTACTTTGATGAAATCGCTTGTTTTTACTTTTAACTTGAAGTCCATCCACTGGAAATGATGTCGTGATGGCACAATACTACCTACTACGTTTTGAAATGAAGACTTGTCATTTGTCTCAGTACAAAGCTTTGTGCGCTTTTTGTTAAATACAACGCTTGAATACCTCAGTTATTTGTTAACAAATACTGAATGATAGTGTAATTTATGTCTCAAAAACTCTGCGATTATGTTGTAAGTCCCAAACACCTCATACGAATAATAGAAAGGATTCTGTAGTCACACCTGAACTCGACACTCGACAAGGAAGAAAAAAATCAATATTAACGTAAGCCTTTTCAAAAAGCCAATTTTTGCTACTCAGGATCCCTATTTTTACACTTCTCCAGCAACGGCTTTGTAAAAAAATAGTATAATAAACAAAATATTACAGAACAAACGCCGCGCTTTAATCTGGACGGTCGCGGTTACTAGGTAACGAAGGTTGTTGACGGGCAGGAGGGGGCGCTGGAACTAGAAAGTTGGTGGTTGACTGGCAACGTATGGTAGCGGCGCGAAGGTAATCTGAATTATTTAAGTAGGACATCGACGTGAATAGGGAGGATAGATTGTGGAACAATAGTGCAAGAAGTGAGTCAGCAAGAAAGAAGCAGACGACTTCGGCGACGACCGGCGCGGAAGCCAAGGGGCTACGAACTGCGGGGCCATAGTTTCACAACGCCAGACAATTAGGTACCGTGAACCTGATGCATGCAATCAATCAAGAGAATTTATATTGTTAATCCCAAATTCAATTTTTAATAAACAAAATTATTGTTGTGCCACGTTATATGTAATTCCTTCGGAATATAAATAATTTCAGACTTCCAGGCTTCTCTGTATAGAGGGCAATCCAGTGACAACCAGCCTGCAGGTAAGCGTGCAGGTGTGTCATCGTATAGAACCCACAAACTGAGCTAGCGAATTAAAATAAAATTAAATTAAATTAGATAAAATAAATCATTCATTATTTTATCACAATAGTGAATGTAAGCAAGTGTTAAGTTTCATTAAGGTACCTGTTAACTAAGAGAGCTAGTGTTTGTTGCTGTATGTCTTTAATTTGTGGTGTAGTGAAAAAGGGACCACTTTCCAGCCCGCGCTTCTTCAATGGTACTATGTAAATCCTTGCGTTTATACCCGCATTTGTATGTTCAATCAGGAGGATTTCTTCCCGGCGTTGGCACCTAGGCGTTAGCTCCTATCCAAACCCCCGCAAGTGTACGTAGAAGTAACTGTTGCGCTGGTATCAGGATCTCGCTAGATCGCAGAACTCCTCTCAGAAACCTCTCCGTTTAATCCAGGGACGGGCCGCTCTGCTAGATCAGAGCTACTAGCTCTCCAAGCTAGTACCGGAGTCGAATTAAGCGCAACTCACAATGCACCGGGACAAGTCCCTCTTTTTTGCTCAGATTATCGGGCCACTGCCACGACGAAGCCAAGTGCCCATATGGAGGCCAACCGGGCTTATGTCTTGGGGATGGGGCTTGGGGCCCCCAACCGTCCTCGACACTGCCTCCACATTCAATCTATCGACGTGAATATCGCCGTAACCTAGGCAACCAGACAGGGGGCTTCATGCTCCCGTCTGGGACTTTTACAAGCATGCCGGGTCTTTATCGTATCTAGCTACCCATGTCCAGAAACATCCCCTCTTGTTTTGGAAATTTGGCAACGCTTCTGCATCCCTTTCACTTTTAGCAAGCCCCGACCGCGCGCCCTTGGATATGGGGCTGAGAAAATGTGTCTAATTTTAGTTGGAGGAAAGAGGAAAGCACTTATTCTGTCCTTATTACTCTTCAACCTACTGCCACCACTACACTGAACAGAGTAAACGCTCTTCTTTTGGAAATGGTCACTTTGAGCATTTACTCGATCAGTTGTTTTGTCGTTTTAAGGAAATTATATTTTATTGTTTTTTATTAATTATTTTCAATAGTAATTAATTTACTACTGATTTATATTTTATTAGTATTTTTAATAATTGTATTAGGATTTCTTATTTGATAAATAAGCTTATTCCGTAATAATAATATAATAATAATACATTATTGTTATAAATAATGAAGAGTTTGGAGGTAATGTTTCACGAGATATCTCTCTCTGAGCTGACTCTCATTAAATAATCGTTATTGTTACATTGCTGTTAATAAATCGATAAATCAGTCATAACGTATCTCCACATCTTCAGTATTACAGTTTGGCTTCTTAAGCGTACTGGACAGAATCGCTTAAAGAAACGTTTTGTTTCCCCACTCATACTCCACCCACCCGACCTCTCCCAACCTCACCCTGTACAGCGAGAAAAGATTCCGAGGTGTGAGCCGCGTACCTGCCCGCCTAAGCACTTGAAAGGGACGAACACAGAAAAAGGAAAGTTGTTGCAGCTTATGACCTGATGTTTGCCTCCTCCTCTGCTGTACAGACTTGCCAGGTACGGCTGTCTTGAAGGGTGGTAAAGAGACGCGATTTCCAAATTACCAAAACAAGTGCTCCAGACATGGGTTGCAAGTTAAGCCAAAGTCCCTGTATACGGGATCCGGAGCATTCCGAAGAAGTCCTCCGCCCAATCCCGCCCACA
>JAHLJT010003656.1:18557519-18585956 GCA_031308135.1 Acheta domesticus
CCCATCCTGCAGGTAAGCGTGCAGGTGTGTCATCGTATAGAACCCACAACTGAGCTAGCGAATTAAAATAAAATTAAATTAAATTAGATAAAATAAATCATTCATTATTTTATCACAATAGTGAATGTAAGCAAAGTGTTAAGTTTCATTAAGGTACCTGTTAACTAAGAGAGCTAGTGTTTGTTGTGTATGTCTTTAATTTGTGGTGTAGTGAAAAAGGGCCACTTTCCAGCCCGCGCTCTTCAATGGTACTATGTAAATCCTTGCGTTTACACCCGCATTTGTATGTTCAATCAGGATGATTTCTTCCCGGCGTTGGCACCTAGGCGTTAGCTCCTATCCAAACCCCCGCAAGTGTACGTAGAAGTAACTGTTGCGCTGGTATCAGGATCTCGCTAGATCCAGAACTCCTCTCAGAAACCTCTCCGTTTAATCCAGGGACGGGCCGCTCTGCTAGATCAGAGCTACTAGCTCTCCAAGCTAGTACCGGAGTCGAATTAAGCGCAACTCACAATGCACCGGAACAAGTCCCTCTTTTTTGCTCAGATTATCGGGCCACTGCCACACGAAGCCAAGTGCCATATGGAGGCCAACCGGGCTTATGTCTTGGGGATGGGGCTTGGGCCCCCAACGTCCTCGACACTGCCTCCACATTGAATCTATCGACGTGAATATCGCCGTAACCTTGGCAACCAGACAGGGGGCTTCATGCTCCCGTCTGGACTTTTACAAGCATGCCGGGTCTTTATCGTATCTAGCTACCCATGTCCAGAAACATCCCCTCTTATTTTGGAAATTTGGCAACGCTTCTGCATCCCTTTCACTTTTAGCAAGCCCCGACCGCGCGCCCTATGGATATGGGCTGAGAAAATGTGTCTAATTTTAGTTGGAGGAAAGAGGAAGCACTTATTCTGTCCTTATTACTCTTCAACCTACTGCCACCACTACACTGAACAGAGTAACCGCTCGTCTTTGGAATGGTCACTTTGAGCATTTACTCGATGAGTTGTTTTGTCGTTTAAGGAAATTATATTTTATTGTTTTTATTAATTATTTTCAATAGTAATTAATTACTACTGATTATATTTTATTAGTATTTTTAATAATTGTATTAGATTCTTATTTATACATAAGCTATTCCATAATACTAATACTAATAATAATAATAATAATATACATTGTTATAAATAATGAAGAGTTTGGAGGTAATGTTTCACGAGATCTCTCTCTGAGCTGACTCTCATTAAATAATCGTTATTGTTACATTGCTGTTAATAAATCGATAAATCAGTCATAACGTATCTCCACATCTTCAGTATTTACAGTTTGCTTCTTAAGCGTACTGGACAGAATCGCTTAAAGAAACGTTTTGTTTCCCCGCTCATGCCCCACCCTACCCGACCTCTCCCAACCTCACCCTGTACAGCGAGAAAAGATTCCGGGGTGTGAACCGCGTACCTGCCCGCCTAAGCACTTGAAAGGGACGAACACAGAAAAAGGAAAGTTGTTGCAGCTTATGACCTGATGTTTGCTCCTCCCTCTGCTGTACATACTTGCCAGGTACGGCTGTCTTGAAGGGTGGTAAAGAGACGCGATTTCCAAATTACCAAAACAAGTGCTCCAGACATGGGTTGCAAGTAAGCCAAAGTCCCTGTATACGGGATCCGGAGCATTCCGAAGAACGTCCTTCGCCCAAGCCTGGCAACACAGAGCTTAGCACCGCCTACTCACTGCCCCACCTTGAAGCTAACGACGTGAGTGCCGCCGAGTAATGTTGGGTCCGAGCGGACCTCACCTCCTCCGCTAAGAGCCTCAGGCCTTGCGACCCCGTTCAGTGATAGAAGTGTGTGTGTGTAGGGGGGGTTGGCAGAGCGGCGGCGGCGGTGCCTCGTAAATCGCCGCGCCTGTGCTTCCTTACGCCGCAGCCGCCCCTCGCCCTGATTCCCGTTCTTGGCGAACGATTGCTCTGACCGGCAGCGCCCCGATCAGAGGTGGATTTATGTAGAGCGAAAAGGGACTGTGAAAGCAAAAAAGAGCGACTTGTCCCGGTGCATTGTGAGTTGCGCTTAATTCGACTCCGGTGCTAGCTTGGAGAGCTAGTAGCTCTGATCTAGCAGAGCGGCCCGTCCCTGATTAAACGGGGAGGTTTCCGAGAGGAGTTCTGCGATCTAGCGAGATCCTGATACCAGCGCAACAGTTACCTGTACGTACACCTGCAGGAGTTGGGATAGAAGCTAACACCTAGGAAGTACTTTGTTCTAAGAAAGTTGCAAAGCAAGTTGGTCAGTTTTGAAATAAATTATTATTTTTATCATCATTCCAGGATGCAGGTGGATAAGGTTCTTCGTTCTTCTCTTCATGAAACGCTACATATTCCTTAATACTTATTAATTAAAACAAAATGTTTTTGAAGATTCTAAAGCTCAACAAACTGCGCCTGCACGCTTTCCTACACATCCTTATCGGCCGCTCTTTATCGAAAATTCTCTTATGAGTACCACTCTAACGGCCATATCATCACGCTAAGAACACGGTTTCTCTCATTTCCTGGACGACACGTCCGATCGTCCGGCCTCGCCAACCGTACCGCTTGTAACTCTGTAACGCTGCGGATTTCCGCATTATTATTATTAGAGTGTACAGATCTATTAACTCCTATCGTACGTTCTACTCGTACATGAATTGCAGAAGTTTTCGCAAAATATCTACTAGAAATTATTGCAATTTTGCAAACTTTTCTGAAAAAATTGTTCCAACATTTTTAACACGTAGCAATAATCCCATAAAATGGTGGAGACCTCATTTTGTTTGTACTCTCTGAATTTGAAATATTTTTAACGTTAGAAATAATGCGTTAAAGTATATACTATTTGAGCACTACTCGATTGGTACTGCGGTCTTACAATATGAATTTTTTCTACCGAAAAGCAAAGATGTATTTGAATTTCATATATTATTGTAATGTAACCATTTATCATAAACGAGGAATTGAACGTAAAATACATTAAATTTTGAAGACTGCCTAATACGAGAATGGAATTATGTGTGAAGAGAATTTTCATCAAAAGAAACGGAAGTGATTTTGTACAAAAGATTAGCCATATGAAAACTTATTCGGTGAAAATTCTCCTATTATATTCAACATTTCTCAGTGGTCAGCTAACAAGTTGTTACGGTGTTGAGGTTCTGTGTGTAAATTGAATTCAGTTTTGAAGTGTATTGCGAATGTTTATAATCGAAAGGCAATGAGTGTACAGTGACGAGTATATACTTAATATTGTGTAATATTTAAAAAGATATGTAACCGATGTACATCCGACAGCAATCCCAACGAATGGGAGATATATAAGATATATAAATTCTTTTCATCTGGTTTTCTGCGTGGTAATATTGTTCATGATTATTCTTTATATATTTCTGAACTTGTAACTCCCTGTGTTTCTAAAATAATGGTATAAAGATGTTGACATGCTTTCCGAACTGCAAGCGGTTTTTCCTGTTTCTTTTTTAGCGCAAGACAAAAGCCGTGCTTGTGCCTACGTGTCGTAGAGGGCAAAGGATGGTCGTGAGCAATATTTTGCGTTTACTACCCGGAGGAAGATTTGTCGTCGGTGGTGATTGAAATTTCTCTCTTCTGCTGCCTTTGTTTCTTTTGCAAACGCTTCTCTTCGCGCCTCTTCTCGGGAATTTACTGCCGTCGCTGGCATGCCATCAGGAGAGCAATAACTGTTTCTTCGAGTCACAACGGAGGACACATTACCCTCAGCTCGTTCCACTCCCACCCGTCTTGAATAAATTAGGTTGCCAACTCGGTAGCATTTGTCCACGATTTCTTTCTGCTTGTACTCCGTGCTGAGAGCATTTTTGAAATTTTGTGTGCATTTAAATGCAAAATAGTGCATTTAAGCGAATTCGGATTTCATTGCATATACAAGCATGAGATTTTGAAATCTATACTATAATTTGTCTTGTCTCGTGAAACAAATTTACGATAACCTCTCGTGATAGAACCCATGAGTATCCGTTTCACCAACGCTTTGTATCATTATGTTGTATGTCTTGCGTGTACCGCCATTCGTAATGTAAGATTATTAAAAAAATACATTTATTTGTTCAGTTGCAAAATGTGTATGGAATGAGTGAAAATTGTTTTGAAAGAGAATGGTCTGGCATATTTTACTTATTTTGAAGAATAACATTATTTTGAAAGATAACAAAATAAACCGTCGAATGACAAATAAGACCAGTAAAAACTGTAGAAGCGTTGACCATATACTTCTAATTATAATCATATCAGAAAATATTTAAGATTCAAGTAAATAAAGTGTAGAAATAATTGCTGAGTTGACAATTTCGTTTTTCCCAGATCATTTATCAGTCGTTCGAAGTGCCTTCATGTCAAAAATTGAATAGTTCCCAGTGACTGGAACTTTCTCTTCACCGACGCACTCTTTAGACTAGGTCAGTCCGTTGTTCAGCACTTTGCGTGCTACTTGTGGCTATTTAAAACAGAGCTGAGTTCCGCGTGTTGCCCAGTTCGCAGTAATGAATGAGAAACTTACGGCGTAATTACGGCTTACGTTATCCTTCATTCATCTCCATCACTGTTCATGAGGTTATTTGAAGTGGCAGAATTATGGATGGAATAATCAGTAAGCGCACGTAAATGAACAGTACATCGCCAAGACATTATTGGAAGAAGAAAACGATCCCGGATTAATTATCTCATTTATTAACATAATGGGATGCTGCGGGAATTATAGAAAATCTAACGTCTTGTGTATTCTCAAGATAGCCTTCTACATTTTGATGAGGTTTCCGGAATATTCCTCGTTTCCTTATTCGATATACGATAGTAATAGCCAATTAAAATTCCCACCAAACTTTCATCCCTTGCTTATTAGCATTTTCGAAAGCAAATAAAATTATAAAACAATTATTCGCACGTTATGCTAAAAATTACTTTACAATGCAGTAATGACTTTTTTCTTGACAAATAAGTGTTTTGCCGATATTTTGGGTAGATTACCAAGAGCGCATGAGATGAACATAGTTTACTAGATACTAAATCTTGATCTCCAAGTTAGAACATGATATTGTGTAATACATACGAAAGAGATAATCCAAAAGAAAGAAATATTGCGAGAACGCATACATTTTTGATGCGCTGAGAAATTCAAAATTAATTATCTCAAAATTAAATCATAAAATTAATTTTGCTTGCGGAAATACATTTCCCAGCAAGTTGCATCGAAAGAGAGAGCTTAACGTAAGTTTTGTGACGAGACTGGACCCTAGGTCAATACATATTTAGCTTGGCGAAAAGTGCTTACTGAAAACAATTGGTACAATGAAAATAATTTTCAAATCAATTAATGAGAGAATGTATATCCATGTTATTATAGAATGCATTTATCTTTTTCGCAGCGTTTTGCTTCCGGATTTTCAAATAAAAGTTTCCAAAGGGGAAAACATGTACAATCGCACGTGTAAAGACCGACGGCAATTCACGGCGCAACCCATGAGAATACCGACCCACCGGCTGGACGCAGCTGTGAAACACCCAGCGCCCGCCAAATCTCGCACAACAATAGATTACCATCCACGAAGGAGTAATATTTAATGAGCATTAGCGGCTGCGGGCCCGGAAATCGGTTAATCATTCGCGTTTTCGCCGATAAACATGAACGCGCATAAAGCTCTCATGAAGGGTGAGAGAGGTAGTGGGGGGGGGCGGGCGGCGAATCAGGGGAGAGCAAACGCACGCGCGTTTTACTGCGTTCGCGCGGGAATAACCGCGACACGAATTTGCAGACCGACTACACAACCTTGCAATTAACGCTTAATTATAACGCATGGGCTTCGCCGTCGCGGGCCCGCTGCCGACGAGCGTTTCCCCCCCACCCCCACCCCTTCCCGGCTGTGGCGGTGGACGCGGAATCGGGCGCACCCGCGGGATGGGGCCTCGCACGCCACGCCCACCGACGTTGCCGCAGAGGCAACAGCGTGGATGAGCTGACGCCGGCTCGCGGCAACTTCCGCTCGGTCGCCCGTGAAGCAGCCTTAACCCTTCGACTCTGTTTCTACACTACTTACGTTTTACCCAATCGTTTACTCATATTCTTCTTCTTCTTTCATTAAGGTTACACATGTTTATCTTCATACTTCACCGTCAGGATGATTCAGGAGATGTGGAAATCCAACTTTCGATCCATCTTTCTTTCGGTCTGCCTGGATCGCGTTTTCCAGTGGGTTTTGAATCTCTTGCAGTTTTGATTATTCTTTTGCAGTCCGACCTGGTAACGTGTTGATTCCATTCTCTTCTTCTCCTTCTTGTAAATTTTACTATGTTTATTATGTCACATTTATTTCTTATATATTTGTTTTTCAATCTATCCCATTTTGTTACACCCAATATTGAGTTGTTACACCACTGTTCATAGAACCATATCCATATTTCATGCACGGATACTGTCTGGAAGAATTGATTAAGAAAAATGATGTTATTTCTTCCTTTATTTACTATATCGTACTAAAAAAACAAACAATAATATTTCCAAAAAGCATTCTAGCATATCCTCATAACTATACATAGGTGAGAATGACTAGCTATATTAAGGCTCTCGTTTGCCGATCTGCACAGTAGTTGAGTAGGCTGTGAGGAGTAGAAAAAGACCTTGGTGCAGTGGTTAGTCTCCTTTTAGGATTAAAATGAAGGCCTCCAAAGAAAAGTAAACCTGCCAAATATGGTGCAAGTCGCTCTCAGGGGAGGGAGAACTCACTTGCAGGTAATGCGAATCTTGGAGCTAAGGCTGACCCTCCAGGGCAAGCGAGACTCAGAGGAGCTTGGTGGCGTATCTTAGCAAATCTTCGCTGAGCCTTGCAGACACTTATCGTGCAATGTGTAGTAAACAAACAATAAATGTTGAATACGAACAAAGTAATTAACAATCCATTTTATATTAAATAATTAGTAAACATAAAATTGACAGTTGAAAATGACAAATTATTGTGGGTGAAGGTATTCCAGTGGTACATTTCACCGTCTTCTTGTGTCTAAACAAAGAGAGTCAACTCAGCGCTTTTGGTTAGGAGTCACAGTTGAGAAATATAGTCAGAAAGACTGTGCCTAGGACGGGAGAGAAAGGGAAAGGGAAAGAGGGGGGAGGTGAGGACAACGTCTGCCGGGTTCCACTAGTAATTCCTACATTTAGGTATTTCCTGTAAGCCATTCATTTGTTTATTTCTAATGTACTTATTTAAAGTCAAGTATCTTCAAATTGCGTTTTAGCCTTTAAAATGTACTACATAAGCACCTCCGTTCTCACTGTTAACGAAATGGATACCAGGGGATTTGACTTAATAAAATATTTTGCATTTTTGTTTATACGTATTCGACATGAGACCGTGACATATGACTGTAACAAACAAATGTCTTCCAGAGCAAAACCTAAATATTATATACAGTAAAAAATAAAAGCTGAGCTTCGATTCTGTACTTCGTACACATTTCTATCACATCGCCGTAATGTAATTGTAAGTATTTAAAAGTTGTAAATGGATTAATTGGAGCCAGAAAATGAGAACGAAATTCATTCATGAAACATTGCTGTTGCCTACGAGAATACAGCCAGGAATACGCCAGGAAAGTCTCTCCGCCGACATATCTTGCTGGTGAGAGTGCCAGCAACAGAAAGTATGTTAGTATGACAAGATGTAGCTTGAGTCAAAAGAAAACGTAAATAGCTTTCTCACCACAGTCATAACAGATACTGGAAGTGTTGCCCCGTTCACTTGTTTGGCATGATCTGGTTGCTATAGAGAGATTTTTACAAGAAGGGACAGCTTTGACTGCGGCTTGGATACTGCTGAGAACATAACTGCGGTTTATGCCCGTGTACTCAATTCAATAATTCGTATACTTAGCTCATTTGTAAATGATTTCCATCACTATCTCATGCAATGCCATTGCTATACATGACATTCGTTTCCCCACTTGTCAAACTGGTCCCTTCTTAGAGTAACTCCCTTATTATAAGTATATTTGTAATAAGAGGCTCCACCTCGGCTCGACGTGGAGAGTCTTTCCTTGCGCACAAATGTGTTAGATATAATTACAGTTCAAATCTCTGTCTTACTTATATGCTCATCAAAAATATGAGATCGTTTGATAATATAATGAAATACTGTCGCCAAAGCAGGGGAGTCCCTAGATAAGCAACCGCCACTATTTAAGATCCTCTCTCCAGCACCAGGCAGCAATCAGAAGCAGAAGGGACATAACAGTTGGTGATGTGATGGAGATTTTCAAGAATATGGATATTGGTTTGGGATAGATTCATGGTTCTAAACACACAGAATACCTCAGAGTTCTAATTTTCCTGGCAACTGGCTATAAAATGGCGGGATCGGTGGAACAATGGAATGCGCTACTCTCTGTATCAAGGGACTCCAGCGGAAGCAACGCGTCAGTGACCTCTGTTGCCTGAGCTCGTGCAGAGGCGAGGCCGAACGGCTGTAGCAGTGGGCGGCGGCGGTCTGATGGAAACCCTGCAGTATTTGCAGGTGGATATTTCAGCAGGCCCTTCGCCGCCCAAGATTAGTTATCGCGGCGGATGCGGCGCCGGCGAACGTCATGAATAATCATTGAAGCGCCGCTCCCCTCGCGCCCGCGGCGTTTCTCACTTCCCACTGATGTTGTTAACACTGGGAAATGAATGCGACTTTCCAACGCACAGCAACTCACAGCTGAGCTCCAAAATGGTACTGATTTTGAGCAGCTGAAGCGAACAAGTGCGTTTGAAAATAGTTTCGATTTTAAGCGGCCCAACCGAACAATATATTTGCATTCTTTTTTATTTTTAACATTTATTCGTATAAATTTATAATTTTGAGCTTGTCAGTGGAAACGTATACCATTTTTATTTATTTTTTTCACCTTAGACATAAAATATCCTCCCAGGGTTTTCTAATTTTGAGTACTCCAATCGAACAAGAGAACGTAGAGCTGAAGTGTTACCTTACTTCGAAACTATAGTTTTGTTTATTGAAATTATCTCAGTACAACAATATAAGTGATTTAAAGACGAGAAAATGGTTTTATTTTTTTAACTACATCTCAGCCGCTGAAAAAATCCGCAATTCGTTTAGAGAGGAACTTTTGAGATAGTTTCGTGTCTGTTCCAGGATTCTAGACTAATTGTTTTTCAAAAATATTTTTGTGTTTGAATTTGGCGTTTATAAAATATCAAAAAATGCTTTTCTGAATAGTAAAAAAACTAAGTACTGTAAAACTGAGTAGTAAAGTAACTAAAATTGCTGATAATTTCACTTATTTCTTGCAATACTAGATTTACCATATCCTAAAATCCTTTTTCTGTCATGATGCAACACAATTCAAATTATATAAACAATTTTAAAATAGATAAGAATATCTAAACAAACCATAAAAGAACAAAATTCAGTCCTTGTTTCTAAGAAATGATTCGAAACAACAGACAGACAAACCAATCCACGTAAACTAGTGTACATTGCAACTACTGCTCCAAACGGTAATTTAGATTGGTAAGAATATGCTATATAAAATGTGCTTCGACTTTCTTCTATCGGAGAAAGTATAAATTAAATCAATTTGAAGCTCGTCTGGGATTCCCATGTGACACAATTTCTATCGTTATATATTACAACAGCTTCAGACACTTCTAATTGTAAGGTACTGAGACTAACAAAAAGAGTTTTTGGTATTCTTGTACAAATGGTATTCTTGAATGCCTCACATTCTGTATTTTTCAGTGTAGACATCTTCTGTGAAGTTATGTCTTCTTCTGTCTTCTATTCACATAATTCTCAATTTTCATAATTCTTTTCAATAATTCTGTATTTACACTATATTTTTTTCGTTTCAAACTCACTGCGAAGAGTTTCACATGCATTCGGATTCATGTTATCATCATTTTCGTGATGCAAAGGATTGGATCTGATATGCTAATTTTCTTTGAAAACGTGTCTTTTAAAGATTACTTTACATTTCACCATTGTAGAACATATGAAACGATTTCTTTTATTTTGTAGCCTATAACACACCGCAATTGATAATAAATTGAACTTTACTATACAACAAACACATCAAGTCACGCTTGTTAACAAACAAATGCATTAACAACAATTGGACTATCAGACAGAGTTCTATCAGCACCTAGAGACAAAATTCCTTTACAAAAGAAAATAAAATCTCGCTTTCTGGCAAAATTACAAACAAGAGATATTAGAAGTTGTTTGGGATGGAGTATAGTAATATTGCAGTCTGACAATTGTAAGTGGAATCTTTAAAAAATAAATTTCCTACACTTCTAGATGGAATAAATCAATGCATCTGCTCTAGAAATGTTCATAAAAGAACATATTTAATAATGCAAAAAAATTCAAATTAAAAAAAATCGGCTTACCGTCTCATCTTAAACGTTTAAAGCAAAAATATATGTGCACTTTTCCCGCTGAGTTGGTTCACGAATTTTTGAAATGGGAACTGAAGTGTAGGACAGTAATTATCGCATTAGAATATTACATAACCATTATTTTAATATGACGAGAAAGTGTGTGTGTCGTAGCGCCTAGATTTTTCTCTGCTGGCCTTGCTGTAAGTTCCTGCTCCATTGACGTGGATGAAGTGGGCTCTGGAGATGGCGACCTCTTGCTCGCTGCTGAGTGCTTTGAGAAGTGGACGTGTGGGTCTCCACTGTCTCATTGGGCTGCCGTCTTTCTGTTGCATGTCAGAGGAAGCACACTCCGTTGCTGCTGTTGTCGACTCTTGCTCTTTTGGTTTCACTACTGTAGAAGAATATTTAGAAAGTCATAAGATGGGTCCTTTTTTTTTTATAATAGTTATCACTTTTCATGATTTACAAATGCCTCTGTATGTGTGCTTTTAACAATTTAACAGATAATTGAAGCCAAATCAACAGAAAAAATGCGGGAATACAGGAACTTGGTAAAATGTAAATAACGAGGAAAATTTAACATTGCAACATAATGTTTTGCTGACAATCTATGAAACTCACGTATCAATCATTTAAAAATATTCTAGCACGTTTTAAAAAATATGGTTAATTTAACAAGCTATTTTAAGTGGATGAAATACTTTTCCTTCAGAAGTAGTATTGTTTGTAATTTTATAAATTGAAAACTTTATTTCAGAAACCCGCCATGTACACTTTTTCAAACTTTTGTAAAACAAGAGAAAACTTTCTACTTTTAATGTTTTTGTAGATATTTTTCTAGAAAAAATTACAGTATTTTGCAATATCTCCTAGAGACAAATAATACGTGTATTTGTTTAGAATTAACCCTAGTCATCCAAAATTATAAAAAAATATATTTACGGGTTTCTGCAATAAAATAACTTTTTCTACAGAAGAATTTTTTGGGATAAAATTATGACTTTTTAAACAACAGTGGGATGTTAAAAAGAAACACATTATACTTTATGCCAACATTTATTACATGTCAAAGAAAAAACAAAGAGAGAATAAAAACTAAAGATAGAATCAAAATGTGTATGCTTAAATTCTATTAAACTTACGATCACTATCAACAGCAGAACATCAACAACAGCTACCTATTTATAACAACATAACCCACAATATCATAAGCGTTCTTATAGTAGTAAGTATAGTATATGTATATTTTTGACTTTTTAGTCTTCATATCATGAATACAAAATACATTAAGCCAAAGCTGGCACAAAGTGATGCAATAGCTAAGACGTAATAAGCAGGGTTGCTACAAGACGAACATAAAATTTTCTGCAGAATGCCGCAATGTGATTTCGTTTGGCGCTTTTCTGCACTAAACAGAAAATTTAAAATAAAGTTTAACCCATTGAGAGCTTCACAGTTCAGTGGTATAGTAGGGCATCGAGAATCTATTCATATGCCATTTTCGATAAAATTGTTAGTTGACGGGTTTCTGAAGTAAACGATCGAATTATTGGTGTGTCATCTTTTTAAATTGATATCCATCATATTTGTTTGAATTTAAATTTTAATTTTTATTAAGAATATACATATAAATCTATCATGTAAATAAATAATAGGTGGAATAACTTCACTCGAATAAAAATCAAAACACAATTTTATTCGTGATCCGTTACAATAACCAGGTCTTCAACAAAAGATGTCGTACGTAATGGTCGGCTTCCAAAACTCATGTCCGAAAAAGTAAGCAGCGTCAACCAATGTCTAGACAGGGATAACTGCCCTGCCTGGCTGGCTGTTGCCTCGCATATGGGTGTAAGCACAAAAGAAGTAGAGTAGAAAATATGTAACATAGATACAAATTCACACAAAACATATAATCCTTTATTTATTCTCACAAGGTTCACGTAATTTAATCGCTGCAGAGACAATTTGAGGTACTGTCCGTCAGAATAGAAGCTAAAGACAAATCAATCTTTGTAAAATATTCTCCGTTGAGCTTTGAAAACAATGCTTCCGGCCTTGGCATGGGATACTGATACCTTTGGGTCTACTTTATTATTACGTCTCTGCCAATACTCACTTTTACAATCGGTTTCTTAACTGTGACGGTCAGTGTCGCCCTTACAATAGTACTTATTAAGATATTCCTTGAACCCACGCACCCGAATTCTTTGCACTTGTGGTTTGACACTGTATGGCTTTGACTTCGCCTTGAAAAAATCTCGCTGTGGATCTTTCTTCGACACTGTGTGCGCTGCGAATGTTTCACATTTCCCCAACTCTTACGAAATACCTCATATACAACGGAAAATATAGAAAAATAAAAGTAATTCTTCCTCTTCGCAAAGGTGGCTCAGGGCATCAGCTGATGTCACTGCAGTGCCCCTGACTGGGAGGTTCTAGGGTTCACACCAGACGCTAGCAAGATTTTTGACACTAGCTAGATAGCTAGGTCGAATTCAGACGCTGTATGGAGGAGACTGCTTGCGGCCGGCTGCGTTGATCCTCCGATCAATAAAAGGCGGGTACCAAACAATTCCTCTAATAAACGGTCCAAGGACTGAGCGCGATCATTCCTTCCTCTTCTTTGTCCTATCCTTACCACCTTACCTACTCACACATGCACTACTCGACACATTTATTGGAAGATCGGTTGCGAGCTTAGAGCTTGTACCGGCTGAGGCAGTGTCCCGCTGGTGCCGAATACTGCTTGGAAAAATTCCCGCTTCCCACTATAGGTCGCCACCGGATCTTGCCATCCAGCGGAGGAAGGGAATCGCCACCCCCTCCCGCGATGAAAATATTCACACCTGCTAGACAAATGACTTTAGCAGTTGAGGCGCCCAGAGTCACTAATCAATCAATCATTCTCCTCTTTTCTTCTTTTGCCTTTTTCCGTTACTTCGGGTCGGCGCTAATGGGTGTGGGCTCAATTTTTACTAATTTTTCCGCCACTCCTTCTTTATACAGATTTGGCAATATTTTTACCACCGGATGCTCTTCGTGACGCCAACGACAAGAGACGCACAAGAACAATACACAGAATTACTGTTGTAGCGATCTCGACCAACCGGAATCGGCAATCAATCATTCTATTTGTTCGAAATGTTGACAATTATGCTCTCTTGTCTGTACACTCTTGTACTTTAGCTTTATGTTTAGTTCACTTTTAATCGGATTTTTTACCATGATGTGTACGTAGTGTTCCTGTTGACGTGCTGCATGACGTTCTGTTGACGTGCGTAGGTTCTCCCAGCTGTTGGTGTCTTGAGGGGTTTATTAATGTTGTTTTACTTTTTATATTGATTTCCTTATCCAAAAATACCTTCTTGTTGGCTTTAGTCTTAATTTTGGCACCATGGTGTAATGCCAATTTCCATTGCTTCTTGATTATTCGTTGTTGGCCGTCTTACTAGTTTCTAACGTTTGCGTAGATTTCTTTGAATACGATTATTCGCTGTAGGTCGTTTTACTGGTTTCTGACTTTTGAGAGTATTCTTTGAGCTTTGAATACGCCCTTCGGTACTTCGGATATTACAAATAAACGCAAGAAGTCAGCATTCGTTTCTGAAATGATTGACGTAGCACTTATCACACAATTTCAATTTCTTCGTTGCACTATAATGCTGGACATATGAATTGTGCTTGAAGTTGTTAACATAATAGTTGTTTTCACTTGGTTGTAAGGATTGATTTGTATTGTTAGATATTTTCAATTTCATGTGTAGAAGCTGTTATGGCTACTTGTTTCTTGACAGGTCTTCGATTCTTATTGCAACCCTTCTTTTCTTTTACGATGCTATTTTGACCTAGTGTGATTCGAAATGGTGCTGAAATCTTGGGATATACATGTTTCAATTTTCCTTTTGACTTGAAATTTTCTAAAACACGAGAACTTGAAGCATATTTTACTGTGTCTGATTTGCCTATTTCACTATTTGATCGGTCAGAAGTTTAATTTTATTGATGTAATTTTTACTTTCCCCCTATACGTACGTATATGCGTAGTATAGGAAAAGTTATGTAATGCTGTGCGAAAAAACGGCGCATTTTCGGCAGAAAAAAATTCATTGCCAAGCCCTGATAACGAAAAAGTTGATAAATCCAGTTTCTTAATTAAGAAAACAAAATCCCCTAACACGTGGTGCAGCCAGAATCCATGTTTTTGTGGGTTCTTGATACCAAAAGACCAATTGAAAGCAAAACTGTGAACAAGGCTAGCGACTAAACCGTTCAGCTGATTTCTCCAAAATTGATATTCCCCCATAGATCTGACTGATCTCGTGGCCCTTTGAATGAATGAATTTGAAACTCATATTTTAATTTTGGTGGTATTTTACATGAAGCCCCTGAAAACATTTTCAAAATTCTTAAACATTGCGCCAACAATTTTGACTAAATTTTGTTGTTGGATAGTCTAAAGGTAATTTAAGATAATGGTGCAGGTCTCATATTGGTTGAAAACTTAGATTTTTTCGAAAATTGAAAAAAAAAATCAATGTTTTAGGCGTCTTTCTACAACTACAATTATGAAGATACAATTTTTTCTTAATGAAACGTGTTCATAAAAATCAGATCTTCAAATAAGGTCATATTCAATTTTCCAAAAACATGATTATTTTTTGCAAAATTTTGTATGAAACATAGGCAATATTATTTTGTTTAATCCATTTTTCTTAAAATAAAACGCACAATATTTTTTGATTAAATTGGGACCTTAGATAGCATAAAGGAAGGTTAAGAGAATGGTGCAGGTTTTATGTTTGTCAAAACTTGATTTTGAAAAGGAAAAAACTCCGTCTTCCTTCAAGGTATTATTGTAAAGATACAATTGTTTTTCTTAGTAAAATCTGCTCAATAAAAACAGTTACCTCATCATTTTGGAAGGATCTTATTTTGAAGTATGGAAAATGACTTCTTTAATTTTATAATAGAGTCGGTGTCAAATGTAGACAGCGTTGGGTAATGGATTTTGCTTTTGTGAGAACTTTGTTTTCTAAAATATTGCGAAATAATTTTGATTTTTTAACGAAACGCACGTTCAAAATACATGTGAAAAAATGCGTATATGTATATTTTACGATTGAGCCTGCACATACGGTAGAGATAGCGTATTCTATTTCAATGCGCAATCTTGACTGCTGAAATTTCTGCAAAGGAATAAATGGATAATATGTTTTGTTTACGCAAAATTTAATGCAAAGGATGTCTTTTCATGAAATTCGTTGTATCAAACCCATTCATTTTAATGTCGTCCAGCAATTAGTTACGAACAAGAATTTAGATTTTCTAGTGTTAATGAATTAATTGATAAGTAGATATGTAGGATCAGTAAGGCAATATTCTAAAATTATTTGCCAGTAGTGTAAGGCAATCACTTGTAGACAGCGATTTAGTTAGCTTGTTATTTTGTTGCTTATGTTATTTATTTGCTTATGTTAAAATACTATTTCCCGGACACGGAAATGTAAAAAGGTCTATGTAATTAGTTAATAAAAGCAACAAATGTTCTTGAGTAACAAAGCATTTTTCTGTTCCATATCGAAAAAAATAGAAATAAATTTTAATTTCACCACTCACACTCTACATTTTATCTCACGGAACCTTCAAACTTCCTTTTCGCAGTCCCCGGCATCCGGCAGAACACAATTCGAGGTCGACCGGAATATTATATAGCCATCTAGTATCTTTTGACGACATCGTATCGCATCGATTTGTCGATATAAAGCGCTTCAGGTTGGCGGCGTGGGGTGCCCGGCCCCCGGCCCCCACCGCCGATCGCGCCGCCGCCGCCGCCGCCGCGCTCGCTCTCTGGCTGCGGCGGCAATAGCAGCGTTCGAGATTTATCGCTTCCTAACGTAAAAGCTCGATAAATTTACTCGCGCACCGGCGGGGGAGGGCGGTGCAGCCGTCCGGGCGAGACGCACCCCAACAAATCACCCCTCGGAGGCGCTGCCGGCGGCGGCGCCTCAAGCGAAGATCTCGCCTTCGCATGCACTGCTCCAAGCAGCGCGCGGGGGCGGCCTGTGGTATAGTGTGGGACTGCTCATCATTTACCATCGGTTGAGGTGGCTCATGGCTTAACTGATGTCACTGCCTCTGACCAGGAGGTCAGAGGCAGATCGATAGCCTGAAGGTGCAGGCAGTGGGGAGACGGGATGGAGGCCCCGAGCCGCCCGGACCCTCAGTTCGGATGACCCCCAGTTGGGTTCTTGTCTTCGTCGTGGCAGTGGCCCAATACTCTGGGCGTAGAGGAGGGACTTGGCGTCCCCGGCGCATGTGACTGGTGCGTCGTCATACAGGCGATATTGACTCCGGTGCTAGCTCGGAGCTGGCAGAGCGGCTTTAGACCCAGGCATTGAATGGGGAGGTTGCCGAGAGGGCAAACTGCATTCCGGCGGGATCCGGATATTGGTCCAAGGGGGTACTTGTACCCCTGCGGAGGGTGTAGGAAAAGGCCACCGCCTAGGGACTCACCTTGGGGCTTGCCCCCCAATAAAGTACAAGTGCAAGGGGTGCCATACGGCCTGCACGTTTATTACATGACCAAGTCTTGAGGTGCGAGTTCTGACGGTGGCAGGACTTTCGACACTAGCTACATAGGTTCAACGGCAGTCTCGAGGAGAATCGCAGCCGGCTGCTCTGATCGGTAGTTTTCCGAGATTTATCCGATCAGCACCGGCAGGAGCAGTAGCTGAAGAAACGGACCCGCGCGCGATCTTTGCTTCTTCTTCCTTGTCCTATTCTCACCCCTTACACATACACTTACATGCTCAACCCTACTATACATGTCGGGAGTTAGAGCTTGTTCCGGCTGGGGTGGTGTCCCGCTGTTGGGAGGAACCTGGTAGGAGAAAACCCTGCTAGCCGACGTGTAGGCCAATGCCGAGTCTCGCCATCCAGCAGAGAGAAATCTCGCGTTAAAACCTGCAGTAAACGTACAAGACCAATGACCTTGAAAGTTCACGCGCAAGAAAACGCTAATCAATCATCTGTGAGTTATGATTCATTTCTTGGATTCTTGGCTTGCGCACACTTCCACGCCTTTATCCCGGGGTTTTGGGGATGTTCCCGAAGGTGGCGGACTTCCACTCACTTTTTCCTCCCATTTGCTTGCTAATTTCACACTTTCAAATGCCGACCGGTTCTCGTGGATTTGGTGGTGGAGAGAGTGGGTTTCGAGAAAACACTTCTCTGAAGCTCTCGTGTTGTCGGGCCTATGGCCTGTAGAGCGCGCGCCACGATCCGCTGATGCACTGCCCCGCAGACCCATGGACCAATGATCAAATTGCGTCAATAAACCTCTGTGGAGTTCAAATATGGGTCGGAGGGGGGAATTGTTGATGTAGAGTGTGGATTGTTGGCAGGTTGTCTCGGGGCTTTGGAATTATCTCCTAATTCTTCTTCCGCATTGGTCTCATCATCATTCACGTAATATCAACGCCACTGTTATGTCCAGAAGAAATGCACCAAGAAGTAAATAGTAACATAAGTTTATGATTCATTTCATACAATTCGTAGATCCCAATCGTATCAATAACAATGCTTACTACCGTATCTCCAGAAGATGCCCAACGATATGTACTATCATCGTCGCCAGGAGATTTATAAGTTCAAGCCAAAGTTACCAGGATCCAAACAAATACAATTTTTCGAAGCATGGTTGGCGTAGGCAATGCGAGTCACTATAACAATTGACAATACTCAGAGCTCCATCACAAAATCGTACCAGACCAAACTCCACCAGACTCACTGCTCCGTCGCGCGATGTTCCTTGTATTCACCTGGCGACGTCATCACTAGTGACTCGCCTTTGCCTCCCTTAACAGTTTCTGGATCTGCTGCCATATGAACCTAAAATCTCCGCCACCCGGGTGCGCTCGTTACAACTTTAAACTGCTTTATGTAACCAACTTTAAACTACTTTATATAACTGTACACTACTTTATGTAATAATACCAACCACCATCCGTCCATCTTAATTTATCAAGTATGGTACTGAGAATCATAACAGAAAAAAGCCATTTTCATCAATTACATGAAAGAGCTTCGGAAATATGCTCATTTTTAGAAAATACTTCGAATCGTTCTCTCGTGTATTGAGTTACAGCAATACCCGCGTCACTAGTGTACCAAACGTGCAATATCACTTTAATGAGGAGTCCCACATTGCCATATTCGTACACAACGTCTCCGTCTGGCGGAAAATTGAGAAGATTTTTCCAAATATTCCCAGAGTGCGTAGTGTACCTCAATCAGTCTTACAGCATTCCTTGTGTAAGTGATGTAAGGAACCTATGTTTAAATGTTGCAAGATAGAGGAATTGAGGCTGAGAGTAGCCAAATATAGCGGACATAGAATTTGGATTTCCAACGACGTTGTAACACAGTCATTATCTCATTACACATCTTTCGTGTAGTCGATTCGTGGCTGTCGGAAACAGAAGTGAGGTCTGATGTCACTCAGGTTGATACAGTGTTGCTTTCGAGACTAGAAGATGAACGTGTTCAAGTATCGCAATTGATTCGTGGTGGTTGGAAGTTTGAAAGAGATTCGCTAACATACACATCGGTCATATGTCGCAATAGGTTTATGGCTATCGGTCAGAAGATTAGTTTCAATGCAATAGGTCCGTTAGTGACAGATCCAGGAGAGAGACCTGACGAATCTCGCTGGTAGAGTGCGGCAGCTATATGCTGTCTGTCGAAATTGGAAAACACGGGTTTGGTGGGTTGATTGCAGCTAAGAAGCTTGATAACCAACAGGTCCGTCCTGTGAAAATATGTTCGTTGCTGTTGGAACCAAGCAGAGATCGCCACCAAACAATTTCGGTCAAGCGTCTGAATATTTTTTTAGTGTCGGGACCAGAATAGGGGTCTGATCTCAGTCTGCAGCTAAGTCCTGTAAGTGGAGATTGGAACAGATGCTTTCTCCTATTTACGTCAGTCATTGTCGCATTCTGTTAGAATTTGTCGTGACGGGAAGCTGCTACCACTCAAATCTGTAAAGAATGTGGTCACCAGTAAAGTTGGTCACTAGTAAAGTGTAATTTGTTCGTCACTGTCGTGGTCGTATAAGTGGTTTACTACTACTCACATCGATGTAGTAGCAACCGTATTCGGTTGTGGTGAAAGTGTTCGTTGGTCACGGGTCCAAAATATAAAGATTCCTTGTCACGGTGGAGCAATTACTTCTTTGCAGACGGAATCAGGGGGCTTGCTTGAGTCACGTCGCTAGAGTTCGCAATTATATTGCCAGAAAAGCAGACCTTTACCACTCACGGAATTCAAATTTCGTAATCAATTCTGGCCCAGAAAACTGGCCCGCTACCATATCTGTCAGTCATATGTCGCAATCGGTTCGTGTTTTTCGGGACAAAAATATAGGCGTGCTACAATTCACGGCGACTGTGGGTTGGAATAGGCGTATGCATTTCGGAACAGGAGAGGCGCGCTACCTCTTACATCGTTCAAGTATCGAAATCTGTTCGTGGCTTTCGAGATCAGAAGAGTGGATAGTGGGTTGGTGCTGGCTGCGTGCGGGGGCCACAGGCAGTGACGTAACTACCGCCAGCGGAGAAGGTGCAACTACCTGGGACTCCCAGGCTCAAGGGATCCCCAAAAGCAATATTTTTTTTTTGTTTAACTGAACACATTTTAAAGACCCCTTCTGGAAGCGATTTGTTTATTACCATAAATTTATTAGTGTAAAGTTTGAAGTGCCTCGTGGTTAGATCCTGGTCAGCGTGCGCGCTTTCCACTACGCGGCCCCGGGTTAGATTTCCCAGTCGAGGCAAGACTAAAGTGTGCGTTTTGCTTGCAATGTCCCAATATATGTTGCTGTGTGGCGATAAGACAATTCAGGAATGAGGCGTGGGGATGTCTACGTGCTAACCACACGTACCCCTTAACCCAAGGCTGTGAGGCAGGGACATCGCCGGTAGGCCTGAGCCCGTTCACGAGCTGTCGCGCCAAGTACATACATACAAAGTCAATTACGTATTTTATTATGAATACACGAAGAGGACACGAAAAACGAAATGGAGGTATTTGAGTTTTTTTTTCATGCTGTATTGCATTCAAAAATTTTGACCGCGACTAATGGTGTCTCAAAATTTTTCAAAATCTTATTTTGATCTTTGTCAAGTACGGGAATTGATTGAAGAAGCTCGCAAAGATTTAAAAGATTTTAGAGGTGTCTTTGACAACGTCAAATCCGATGCAGTACAGTTCGCTACATCTTATGTAGCGAACATGCAGCTCAAATAGTTTAACATTTATGCTTCTCAGTTGCACTTTCAATTCGTTGTTTGCAATTTGTTGCACAGCGTTGGTTTCATTTGCGTTTCTAAATTATTTGCAGTGTTAATTTCTTGTACCAGAAGGGCAGAGTTGTGACTACAATGTTAGTGTTTGTGACTATAATGTTAACAAAACAAGTTCACAAATGGGCTAGACAAATTTCCGTTTTTATTATTCTTAATCAGTTCGATGATTCAAGATCAGTGGGGCGATGATTTAGACCCATGATTGTGATTACTGTTTATAAACCAAGGAGCTTCTACATTTTATACAGAACGGGTACCCCTAGATAAGACGGTAAAAATGTCCCTAGAATAAAATGAAATATAAGTTGTTAAACTATAACTCCATGATTAAAACAAGATATTTGAACAGTTTATTCGCCCAAAGGATCGCGGAAACGATTGCGATGGGGGGTCACTGACCCAAATACTTAGGTTTTACACTTGTTACATGCTATTGTTATAGAGCCCATTTGGTAACATTGTTAAAATCAATATTATTTTGCCTTTTGATGGTCAGTATAATCTATAATTGTACAGGAAACGTTGTGCTGCTGAAAATATTTTACTTACCACCTAAATTTGTGAATAGATTTTAATTGTTTAGTTTTGCTGAATATGGGTTGTAAAATAATGTACAAGCATGAAAATCTTTTGTAGTGAGCTATTGATACAGACGCCTGATGAATATCCTACGTCCAGTATTATAGTTATAGACATCTGTATTCGCTTAAAATAAATTCCCACCATTAAGTCATTTTTGCCTTGCCCATGCTGACTGGCATGCATATATAATCATACTCATCCTGGCTACATTACGAGGTAGAAGTTTTCCCCCTAAATATAGAAACTAGATTCATACACTTTTTCTTTACCGGGCAATAAGAGTTTCTCTGCCGAAAATTTGCTGTTTATTCGCGCATCATTACATTACTTTGTCTCTAATACGTAAGCGGTGGAGAGCAAGTAAAATATACCTCTTATAAACGTGAAATAAAATATCTTTGTTCATGTTATTTATTTTTATTTATAAAAATGGTGATATTGTAGTAGTCTTTACCATTTTGACAAATTAAAAATAATTTTTACGTGCCTATATTAGATTCATCGAATAATTCTAAATCCAATTCTCTCTCTCTAAATGATTGTAAGAATTGTTTCACTTATTTCAAATCGATGTAAATTCTATAATGTAGGAGAATTATATCTACCCGTTTGTGTACTCGTCTCTTATTCTGTATCTAGTATGTATTATAACAATTGTTATGATTTCAAATTAGAGTTACGAAACCGTAAATAAACGTGTTTATCTTGCCTGGATCTGAGGGAATATTGCCGTGCATTCGTATCCTTCGCCTGAAGCGATTTTCATCTAACCAACTTGTCGGTTACATAATTAAATTATGGAAGCGGGTTCTCTGAATATGCCGATACACAGAGGTTTGTAACGGATGAGTGACCAGCATTTAGAATTCCTGTTTTATTTGCTTACATGGCTGTGACACTAGAATTACACTACGTGCATCACTTTAAGTGAAATTTGTCAACAATCAGACCATTATATTGTAGATTATTAAAAACTGATTGATTAGCGGTTCATTCTATAAAAATATTCAGAGTAGGTATTGAAATTAAATTTAAATAATACATAGGCAAAATACTACTTGCACGTAATCAGCATATAACTAATAACATTCATTAATTAAAAAAATATTAACATATTAAATTTAGTAAATAAAATAACTTTAAATGGTCCCTTCGTTGTGGTTGTGTCTCAACAGTGTTCCCATTTTTCGTGGTTTCTAATCAATCAAACGTCCCCTACGCAATTGCTACGAATTTCTCACGAGCGCCGTAAACAGCCACAGTAGCCTGTTTTCCCTAGGCCACTTCATTCCATTTTGATTTTCCGGTCCTCACATTTCCCTCTTAAATACTACATTCACTTTTGCAATGTCGACTGCTTCGGCTCTTTTTTTTTTGTAAACCTTCTCAGCAGCATTTGCCAACTACATCACTATCGCCATGATTATAGCCACCACCACGTACCCAGGTTGTTTGAAATTCCCGACCGCTGCTGCTATTCCCTTGTTGGTTATATAAAACTCATTGTACAGGATATGAATTTCGCATTTTAAAATTTAAAGAAAGTTTAAATGGAACTCCGAAACTTTTTCATGGACATGGAATTGATAATATGCTGATGTCTTTTTATAATTTTTTCGATCATCTCACAATTAGGCTAAGTATAATTTAAAAATGTGTTGGAAACACAAAATGTATTAGAGAGAAGAAGGAATTGATAAGTTTTAGAAGTTAGTTGCAAATATTGGAAGACCAGTCGGGAGCTTACAGCTTATCCCTGCTGGGGCGGTGGCGGGAGATACTGCTTGGGGGAAAACGCGCAAGCCAACGGGTAGGTCGGGCACCGGATCTCAACATCTATCGGGGCAAGATCACCGCCACGTCTCGCATTGAAGCCATGTACTACACTTACGCGTTAAGGACCTTAGCAGTTGACGCGCCAGGAATCGCTAATCAACCGATCCACACCTTGCTCTTACCTGGTCCCGTCTCTGTTCCCCTCCCCCTCTCCCACCTTGCTTCTGCTCCCCTCCCCCTCTTCCACCCCTCTTCTGGTCCCCTCTCCCTTTTCCACCCCGCTTCTGCTCCCCTCCCCCTCTTCCACCCCTCTTCTGGTCCCCTCTCCCTCTTCCACCCCGCTTCTGCTCCCCTCCCCCTCTTCCACCCCTCTTTCTGGTCCCCTCTCCCTCTTCCACCCCGCTTCTGCTCCCCTCCCCCATCTTCTACTTGCTTCTACTCCCCTCTTTCTCTTCCATCCCACTCCTGCTCCCCTCCCCCTCTTCCACCCCGCTTCTGCTCCCCTCCCATCCCCGCGGCCTCTACTCTGCATCCGCGCGCCGTTGTGCCTCGCGCCGGCGCCGCGCTGCCGTCGTGAGTTCGCACCTGCCGTTTCCCAGAGGGCCAGCAAGACGCGCACCGCGTCGGGGGGGGGAGAGGGCTGGCAGGAGAGCCCTGCCGACCTCGGCGGAGATTTTACGAGGTCTGAAGCCGTAAACCGCACCGCGCCCACGTGGCCAAGACGGCGTACTGGCCCTCGACGGCCCAAGGCCCGCGCCGCGGAGCACCAACTTTGTGAAAAAGTTTTATTTATTTAACGTCCAAAACAGTAAAAACTGTGTATAACGCGTTTTGTTTTGTTCTTGGAGAAATTACTTTTAGTATACAGAAGCAGCAGAAGACACCGTCTTTGCATTTACGAAATAAATGGAGGAAAACAAACCTGTATACCCACAGAAGAAACGCATTGATGAAGGTAATGTTGACATCAAGTTTGAAGGAGTCATAGTGTACTTTATTTTAGCCTGTCAAATTGTGTACATCTTATATATAAAAATTCTCGTGTCACAGTTTTAGTTACCATACTCCTCCGAAACGGCTTGACAGATTTGATGAAATTTATATGTATATTCAGTAGGTCTGAGAATAGGTTGTTATCTATTTTTATACCCCTTAGTAATAAGGGTGGTCCACCCCATATTTTTTTATTTTTCGCACTAGACGTTTTAAGGCAACCCGCTACACACGGTATGTATTTCACACTGCGGTATTTCACCCGCTACACGGTGTTTCTCCATAATTACGCACCTGCTCAAGGATGTGCAGAATCTGCTATTAAATGTGAATAACGCGGAGACGGGAGAAAGAGAGAGAAGGAAGGAGAAAGAGAGATATAGGGGCAGAACAACGTCTGTCGGGCTCAACTAGAAACATCTTTGTCTCCGCGATACATTGTTGCGTTAAGTTTGAGGAGTCTTAAGCATATTAGAGACTAATATACCATTAATACTATAATTAGCAGGAAAACAAGCACAGCAATTACTATTTCACTACAGGTAGATATGACATTGGGACTAGGAACTTTGTTTTAATAATTTGTGATGTTTGTTGCGGCGAAATGTTTAATTAGCTTAATTAATGTTTAGTTACCCTCGGAAGTTGATATTAAATTCTCGAATGTACAAAATGGGGAACAGATTCAGTGTTGAATAGTTAAAAAATGTGTACATGCATTTATAACAATTTTTTAAATGATTGTTCTTTAGAGAAGATTTATTTATTATCGTTAATTATTTGCTCCTGCCGTCTTTTAATATATAGATTTTCGTTTTACTGCCATTTAGTGCAACAATAGGTAAAGAAAACCCTGATTGATTTAGATGATATAATGATGTAATTATCACTTGACCAGTATCCCCGCAAGGCGTCTACCGGCGTCACTTCGGACCAATGTTGCCAGATATCGATATATGAATTATTGATGTTTCCCCTATTTTTAAATTATATTAGTAAATCTGCATTCATTAGAAGAAATCCGCATTTTCGAACTTAAAACTTCGCAATCGGAAGTTTCACATCTGGCAACATTGCTTCTGACCCAATACGCAGCACGGTGTAGGGATGAGATCTCTCACACAATAAGCCGTTTCTCACTCACTACAATTTTCGGTCAATATATTTATTGTTTGGGCGTTAATCGTAATTTTACAATTATCATTTTTATATTTCGGTGTAATTTTTAAATAATTTATGATTAATTTGCAGGGCTGTAATGAAAAACCTCGAAGCCATCATTTTAAATGGCAAATTTTGAGGTGATAATATATTACTGCCACGGATCCCTATTATACCCACAGATGTGCCAATTCAATTAAAACGTCTTCAATTTCCGTTAAGATTGGCATTTGCGATGACTATCAATAAGTCTCAAGACCAAACGATGTCTGTTTGTGGCTTATTTTTTAGCGCACCATGTCTTTCACACGGTGAAATTATACGTGGCATGTTCTCGAGTGGGCAAACCATCCAGTTTATTTGTGTTAGCTAAAGATGGGATAACAAAAAATATTGTACACTCTATTGCGTTGGGG
Source organism: Acheta domesticus (assembly GCA_031308135.1). NCBI lineage: Eukaryota > Metazoa > Arthropoda > Insecta > Orthoptera > Gryllidae > Acheta > Acheta domesticus. Next base: position 18,583,251 of record JAHLJT010003656.1, read on the forward strand.
GATTGATATGTTTTTAGTAAAATTATTATAATTAGCAATGTATATCATTTCAAAAAATAAATTACAATAAATTAAAAATATAAATGCGCTCCATGCCTCTTCAGCTCATATACTACATTCTCAAACACTGAAATTAGTCATTTTTTCTACTAAAATAATCCTAGGAATAATTTTATGGCAAAACAACGTTTGCCGGGTCAGCTTGTATTACAATAAGAAGAACCTGGCGAGACAATTTTGAGTTATTTTCTTCTGTCCATGGAATGAAAAAAATGGCACAATTGGCCATCAGATACTCGAGAAGGGTATCACTGACAACGAATAATTGCATTGATGAAGATAGTGTTAGCATGAAGTTTCTAGAAATTATGATGTACTTTATTTAGCCTGTGACATTGTACATTTACAGGAAGAAAAACCTGACCAGATATAATTTTAAGATATTTCTTCTGTCCATGAAATGAAAAAAATAGCAAAAATGGCCGTCATATATCTCCGGCCACAAAGTAAACTTTGAATGTAGTGGAATCTGTACTTTTTTCGAATGTTTTCTGTCCACATAATATAACGTGAAACAACGGACCTCATAGCGCTCATGCCTCACATATTCTTTCCAATAGCGCAAGCCATTTACATATTCGAAAATACTAGAAGGGAATGACAGTACTTTTAGAGAAATTGTAATGGTAACGATGCGAATTCACTTCTAAAAGTGAATTGTAAAAGTCACTTGTATTATTACCCAATATAAAAAATCATCTCCACCCAAGATGCGTTTTGATTCCGCTTCTATTCAAGTCGAGGGCAGTCTTACCATAACTACTTGCCTAGCGATCATGTTTTCTAACTATTACAGTTTGTTTTCATGATAAAAGGATGCTTTTATATGATTTATTTTGCTCAAAAAATCATTACAAACTGAGTGTGACAGACGGGCAGAAGTATAATATGCTTGAGCTCCAGAATTTCTACCACTGTTGAATGATGAATAAAATATCAAGAAAACGAGGTTAGGAACACTTAAAATCTAGACATTTTCGCCGTCTGGTAATGCCCAAGGAATACTTATTTTAGTGTGTAAACGAAATACAGATTTGATTTTATTGTATTGATATAAAAATAGCAACAGCCAGCTCTATTCTATCAAATCCGATCGATATTGGGGCACTGACGTACAACTTGAAGTACAGTTCTTGTTACAGACATATACATATTTTAGAAATAGCAGTACAATTTTTACTTTAAGAATTTGTATATTATTGTTAAAATTAATATTATTTTTCTTTTTGGTGGCTGGTATAGTCTCTAATTGTTTAAAAACAATTAGGCATAGCTATATAAATTACTAGTTCAATGTGTGTTCAATTCAAAGACGTGTGTTTTTGTGTGTTTGGGCGATTAATATACGTTCGTTACGTCATTTCGTATCGGGTCCTTTTCTGTTAGTCATAAACCTGAGATTACTTCGTATGACCCGGGGTCGTATAAGGCACTTACAAAAAAACTCTAGTCGGTGTGGCAATTTTATGTGATGACCCTTCGCCGTACATAACATTTATTAACTTGGACAACGCCGGGCACGTTGGGGAGGCTGGGCGTTGTCCTGGATCGTGGTATGATGCAAATTGTAGACTAGTAATTCAACACATATAGTTGACAATTGCATCGCAAATGTGGTGGATGCGTGATTATTAGAAAGAAATGCAAATCTGTATAGAATAAATGCGTTTACATATGGAACATATTCTGGATATACGTGTTGCTTCAGGCCACTTACGACTGACTGCCGTCGTAATTTTAAAATGTATCATTTATTGGCCGTGGCCTAAACAAATTAATTCCGCACATTATTTTGCCGTTGACATGGCCTCTGCGACAAATACACGGGGCGCGGTTGCGGGAGAAACGCCGCTCCACATCGATGCAGGCAACCTCTTGGATGAGTTTCTGTAGCGGTTAATTGAAGGGCGAGTTCGAGTGAAAATAGCTTATTCCGAGCCGAGGCCAGACATTTATTTTATTTATTTATTTATTTACGTCAAAACAGTTAAAACTGCGTGTGACGAGCTATGGGAGAAGTGGATTTTGTACACGTTTTCCTAATTCTGTGATCTCTATCCTAAACCATATTCTAGTCAATTTTGAATACAGAAAAGAGAGGTTTTTTTTCGAGTTTTGTTGACAAAATATTCGCTCTTATATAATAAAATATATTTTCAAAGGTAAATTAGCTATAAATTTCTGCCCTGAACCCTCATGTTCTTCGTGAGAGATAATACTTTTTGCCGCGATAATATGGAAAACGATAATTTGAATAACTATATTTCCCACTGAAATTCAGTAGACGTGCACAAATAATGAAGTTACATTATGTCCAGAAGCAAAACAAGGGACCATCTCAGCATTTGCTCAAGGATCAGGGAAACTGGACGAAAAGCCTGATCGAGATGGGGGCCATCAACCCAGAAACTGTGGTATAATACTTGTTATGATGATTATGACATGATGTGGTGTTGATGGCACAGGCGAGATAATGTGATGCTTGACTAACACGCATCTCGGGTGCCTCTTCTAGGGCTCCGCCTTCACCCTTCACCGAGGAATTATGTGCGACAAGTGTCGCGAAAATGTTGCTTGCTAATAATTTACAATAGTTATTAGCAAAATAGATTCCCGCGCATGCAGAGTTCAGGATGCGCCACGAAA
>JAHLJT010003656.1:18586056-18603574 GCA_031308135.1 Acheta domesticus
AGATTGGAACAGATGCTTTCTCCTATTTACGTCAGTCATGTCGCATTTCTGTTAGAATTTGTCGTGACGGAAGCTGCTACCACTCAAATCTGTAAAGAATGTGGTCACCAGAAAGTTGGTCACTAGTAAAGTGTAATTTGTTCAGTCACTGTCGTGGTCGTATAAGTGTTTACTACTACTCCATCATCGATGTAGTAGCAACCGTATTCGGTGTGGTGAAAGTGTTCGTTGGTCACGGGTCCAAATATATAAGATTCTTGTCACGGTGGAGCAATTACTTCTTTGCAGACGGAATCAGGGGGCTTGCTTGAGTCACGTCGCTAGAGTTCGCAATTATATTGCCAGAAAAGCAGACCTTTACCACTCACGGAATTCAAATTTCGTAATCAATTCTGGCCCAGAAAACTGGCCGCTACCATATCTGTCAGTCATATGTCGCAATCGGTTCGTGGTTTTTTCGGGACAAAAATATAGGCGTGCTACAATTCACGGCGACTGTGGGTTGGAATAGGCGTATGCATTTCGGAACAGGAGAGGCGCGCTACCTCTTACATCGTTCAAGTATCGAAATCTGTTCGTGGCTTTCGAGATCAGAAGAGTGGATAGTGGGTTGGTGCTGGCTGCGTGCGGGGGCCACAGCAGTGACGTAACTACCGCCAGCGGAGAAGGTGCAACTACCTGGGACTCCCAGGCTCAAGGGATCCCCCAAAAGCATCTTTTTTTTTTGTTTAACTGAACACATTTTAAAGACCCCTTCTGGAAAGCGATTTGTGTTATTACATAAATTTATTAGTGTAAAGTTTGAAGTGCCTCGTGTTAGATCCTGGTCAGCGTGCGCCGCTTTCCACTACGCGGCCCCGGGTTAGATTTCCCAGTCGAGGCAAGACTAAAGTGTGCGTTTTGCTTGCAATGTCCCAATATATGTTGCTGTGTGGCGATAAGACAATTCAGGAAATGAGGCGTGGGGATGTCTACGTGCTAACCACACGTACCCCTTAACCAAGGCTGTGAGGCAGGGACATCGCCGGTAGGCCTGAGCCCGTCACGAGCTGTCGCGCCAAGTACATACATACAAAGTCAATTACGTATTTTATTATGAATACACGAAGAGACACGAAAAAACGAAATGGGGTATTTGATTTGAGTTTTTTTTTCATGCTGTATTGCATTCAAAAATTTTGACCGCGACTAATGGTGTCTCAAAATTTTTCAAAATCTTATTTTGATCTTTGTCAGTACGGGAATTGATTGAAGAAGCTCGCAAAGATTTAAAAGATTTTTAGAGGTGTCTTTGACAACGTCAAATCCGATGCAGTACAGTTCGCTACATCTTATGTAGCGAACATGCAGCTCAAATAGTTTAACATTTATGCTTCTCAGTTGCACTTTCAATTCGTTGTTGCAATTTGTTGCACAGCGTTGGTTTCATTTGCGTTTCTAAATTATTTGCAGTGTTAATTTCTTGTACCAGAAGGGCAGAGTTGTGACTACAATGTAGTGTTTGTGACTATAATGTTAACAAAACAAGTTCACAAATGGGCTAGACAAATTTCCGTTTTTATTATTCTTAATCAGTTCGATGATTCAAGATCAGTGGGCGATGATTTAGACCCATGATTGTGGATTATTGTTTATAAACCAAGGAGCTTCTACAGTTTATACAGAACGGGTACCCTAGATAAGCGGTAAAATGTCCCTAGAATAAAATGAAATATAAGTTGTTAAACTATAACTCCATGATAAAACAAAGATATTTGAACAGTTTATTCGCCCAAAGGATCGCGGAAACGATTGCGATGGGGGTCACTGACCCAAATACTTAGGTTTTACACTTGTTACATGCTATTGTTATAGAGCCCATTTGGTAACATTGTTAAAATCACATATTATTTTGCTTTTGATGGTCAGTATAATCTATAATTGTACAGGAAACGTTGTGCTGCTGAAAATATTTTACTACCACCTAAATTTGTGAATAGATTTTAATTGTTTAGTTTTGCTGAAATATGGGTTGAGAAAATAAGTACAAGCATGAAAATCTTTTGTAGTGAGCTATTAGATACAGACGCCTGATGAATATCCTACGTACCAGTATTATAGTTATAGACATCTGTATTCGCTTTAAAATAAATCCCACCATTAAGTCATTTTTCCTAGCCCATTGCTGACTGGGCATGCATATATAATACTACTCATCCTGGCTACATTACGAGGTAGAAGTTTTCCCCTAAATATAGAGAAACTAGATTCATACACTTTTTCTTTACCGGGCAATAAGAGTTTCTCTGCCGAAAATTTGCTGTTTATTCGCGCATCATTACATTACTTTGTCTCTAATACGTAAGCGGTGGAGAGCAAGTAAAATATACCTCTTATAAACGTGAAATAAAATATCTTTGTTCATGTTATTTATTTTTATTTATAAAAATGGTGATTATTGTAGTAGTCTTTACCATTTTGACAAATTAAAAATAATTTTTACGTGCCTATATTAGATTCATCGAATAATTCTAAATCCAATTCTCTCTCTCTAAATGATTGTAAGAATTGTTTCACTTATTTCAAATCGATGTAAATTCTATAATGTAGGAGAATTATATCTACCCGTTTGTGTACTCGTCTCTTATTCTGTATCTAGTATGTATTATAACAATTGTTATGATTTCAAATTAGAGTTACGAAACCGTAAATAAACGTGTTTATCTTGCCTGGATCTGAGGGAATATTGCCGTGCATTCGTATCCTTCGCCTGAAGCGATTTTCATCTAACCAACTTGTCGGTTACATAATAAATTATGGAAGCGGGTTCTCTGAATATGCCGATACACAGAGGTTTGTAACGGATGAGTGACCAGCATTTAGAATTCCTGTTTTATTTGCTTACATGGCTGTGACACTAGAATTACACTACGTGCATCACTTAAGTGAAATTTGTCAACAATCAGACCATTATATTGTAGATTATTAAAAACTGATTGATTAGCGGTTCATTCTATAAAAATATTCAGAGTAGGTATTGAAATTAAATTTAAATAATACATAGGCAAAATACTACTTGCACGTAATCAGCATATAACTAATAACATTCATTAATTAAAAAATATTAACATATTAAATTTAGTAAATAAAATAACTTTAAATGGTCCCTTCGTTGTGGTTGTGTCTCAACAGTGTTCCCATTTTTCGTGGTTTCTAATCAATCAAACGTCCCCTACGCATTGCTACGAATTTCTCACGAGCGCGTAAACAGCCACAGTAGCCTGTTTTCCCTAGGCCACTTCATTCCATTTTGATTTTCCGGTCCTCACATTTCCCTCTTAAATACTACATTCACTTTTGCAATGTCGACTGCTTCGGCTCTTTTTTTTTTGTAAACCTTCTCAGCAGCATTTGCCAACTACATCACTATCGCCATGATTATAGCCACCACCACGTCACCCAGGTTGTTTGAAATTCCCGACCGCTGCTGCTATTCCCTTGTTGGTTATATAAAACTCATTGTACAGGATATGAATTTCGCATTTTAAAATTTAAAGAAAGTTTAAATGGAACTCCGAAACTTTTTCATGGACATGGAATTGATAATATGCTGATGTCTTTTTATAATTTTTTCGATCATCTCACAATTAGGCTAAGTATAATTTAAAAATGGTTGGAAACCAAAATGTATTAGAGAGAAGAAGGAATTGATAAGTTTTAGAAGTTAGTTGCAAATATTGGAAGACCAGTCGGGAGCTTACAGCTTATCCCTGCTGGGGCGGTGGCGGGAGATACTGCTTGGGGGAAAACGCGCAAGCCAACGGGTAGGTCGGCACCGGATCTCAACATCTATCGGGGCAAGATCACCGCCACGTCTCGCATTGAAGCATGTACTACACTTACGGCGTTAAGGACCTTAGCAGTTGACGCGCCAGGAATCGCTAATCAACCGATCCACACCTTGCTCTTACCTGGTCCCGTCTCTGTTCCCCTCCCCCTCTCCCACCTTGCTTCTGCTCCCCTCCCCCTCTTCCACCCCTCTTCTGGTCCCCTCTCCCTTTTCCACCCCGCTTCTGCTCCCCTCCCCCTCTTCCACCCCTCTTCTGGTCCCCTCTCCCTCTTCCACCCCGCTTCTGCTCCCCTCCCCCTCTTCCACCCCTCTTCTGGTCCCCTCTCCCTCTTCCACCCCGCTTCTGCTCCCCTCCCCATCTTCTACCTTGCTTCTACTCCCCTCTTTCTCTTCCATCCCACTCCTGCTCCCCTCCCCCTCTTCCACCCCGCTTCTGCTCCCCTCCCATCCCCGCGGCCTCTACTCTGCATCCGCGCGCCGTTGTGCCTCGCGCCGGCGCCGCGCTGCCGTCGTGAGTTCGCACCTGCCGTTTCCCAGAGGGCCAGCCAAGACGCGCACCGCGTCGGGGGGGGGAGAGGGCTGGCAGGAGAGCCCTGCCGACTCGGCGGAGATTTTACGAGGTCTGAAGCCGTAAACCGCACCGCGCCCACGTGGCCAAGACGCGTACTGGCCTCGACGGCCCCAAGGCCCGCGCCGCGGAGCACCAACTTTGTGAAAAAGTTTTATTTATTTAACGTCCAAAACAGTAAAAACTGTGTTATAACGCGTTTTTGTTTTGTTCTTGGAGATAATCTACTTTTAGTATACAGAAGCAGCAGAAGACACCGTCTTTGCATTTACGAAATAAATGGAGGAAAACAAACCTGTATACCCACAGAAGAAACGCATTGATGAAGGTAATGGTTGACATCAAGTTTGAAGGAGTCATAGTGTACTTTATTTTAGCCTGTCAAATTGTGTACATCTTATATATATAAATTCTCGTGTCACAGTTTTAGTTACCATACTCCTCCGAAACGGCTTGACAGATTTGATGAAATTTTTATATGTATATTCAGTAGGTCTGAGAATAGGTTGTTATCTATTTTTATACCCCTTAGTAATAAGGGTGGTCCACCCCAATATTTTTTTATTTTTCGCACTAGACGTTTTAAGGCAACCCGCTACACACGGTATGTATTTCACACTGCGGTATTTCACCCGCTACACGGTGTTTCTCCATATTACGCACCTGCTCAAGGATGTGCAGAATCTGCTATTAATGTGAATAACAGCGGAGACGGAGAAAGAGAGAGAAGAAGGAGAAAGAGACGATATAGGGGCAGAACAACGTCTGTCGGGCTCAACTAGAAACATCTTTGTCTCCGCGATACATTGTTGCGTTAAGTTTGAGGAGTCTTAAGCATATTAGAGACTAATATACCATTAATACTATAATTAGCAGGAAAACAAGCACAGCAATTACTATTTCACTACAGGTAGATATGACATTGGGACTAGGAACTTTGTTTTAATAATTTGTGATGTTGTTGCGGCGAAATGTTTAATTAGCCTTAATTAATGTTTAGTTACCCTTCGAAGTTGATATTAAATTCTCGAATGTACAAAATGGGGACAGATTCAGTGTTGAATAGTTAAAAAATGTGTACATGCATTTTATAACAATTTTTTAAATGATTGTTCTTTAGAGAAGATTTATTTATTATCGTTAATTATGTGCTCCCTGCCGTCTTTTATAATATAGATTTTCGTTTTTACTGCCATTTAGTGCAACAATAGGTAAAGAAAACCCTGATTGATTTAGATGATATAATGATGTAATTATCACTTGACCAGTATCCCCGCAAGGCGTCTACCGGCGTCACTTCGGACCAATGTGCCAGATATCGATATATGAATTATTGAGTTTCCCCTATTTTTAAATTATATTAGTAAATCTGCAAGTCATTAGAAGAAATCCGCATTTTCGAACTTAAAACTTCGCAATCGGAAGTTTCACATCTGGCAACATTTGCTTCTGCCCAATACGCAGCACGGTGTAGGGATGAGATCTCTCACACAATAAGCCGTTTCTCACTCACTACAATTTCTCGGTCAATATATTTATTGTTTGGGCGTTAATCGTAATTTTACAATTATCATTTTTATATTTCGGTGTAATTTTTAATAATTTATGATTAATTTGCAGGGCTGTAATGAAAAACCTCGAAGCCATCATTTTAAATGGCAAATTTTGAGGTGATAATATATTACTGCCACGGATCCCTATTATACCCACAGATGTGCCAATTCAATTAAAACGTCTTCAATTTCCGTTAAGATTGGCATTTGCGATGACTATCAATAAGTCTCAAGACCAAACGATGTCTGTTTGTGGCTTATTTTTAGCGCACCATGTCTTTCACACGGTGAAATTATACGTGGCATGTTCTCGAGTGGGCAAACCATCCAGTTTATTTGTGTTAGCTAAAGATGGGATAACAAAAATATTGTACACTCTATTGCGTTGGGGGATTGATATGTTTTTTAGTAAAATTATTATAATTAGCAATGTATATCATTTCAAAAAATAAATTACAATAAATTAAAAATATAAATGCGCTCCATGCCTCTTCAGCTCATATACTACATTCTCAAACACTGAAAATTAGTCATTTTTTCTACTAAAATAATCCTAGGAATAATTTTATGGCAAAACAACGTTTGCCGGGTCAGCTTGTATTACAATAAGAAGAACCTGGCGAGACAATTTTGAGTTATTTTCTTCTGTCCATGGAATGAAAAAAATGGCACAATTGGCCATCAGATACTCGAGAAGGGTATCACTGACAACGAATAATTGCATTGATGACGATAGTGTTAGCATGAAGTTTCTAGAAATTATGATGTACTTTATTTTAGCCTGTGACATTGTACATTTACAGGAAGAAAAACCTGACCAGATATAATTTTAAGATATTTTCTTCTGTCTATGAAATGAAAAAAAAATAGCAAAAATGGCCGTCATATATCTCCGGCCACAAAAGTAAACTTTGAATGTAGTGGAATCTGTACTTTTTCGAATGTTTTCTGTCCACATAATATAACGTGAAACAACGGACCTCATAGCGCTCATGCCCACACATATTCTTTCCAATAGCGCAAGCCATTTACATATTCGAAAATACTAGAAGGGAATGACAGTACTTTTTAGAGAATTGTAATGGTAACGATGCGAATTCACTTCTAAAAGTGAATTGTAAAAGTCACTTGTATTATTACCCAATATAAAAAATCATCTCCACCCAAGATGCGTTTTGATTCCGCTTCTATTCAAGTCGAGGGCAGTCTTACCATAACTACTTGCCTAGCGATCATGTTTTCTAACTATTACAGTTTGTTTTCATGATAAAAGGATGCTTTTATATGATTTATTTTCGCTCAAAAAATCATTACAAACTGAGTGTGACAGACGGGCAAGAAGTATAATATGCTTGAGCTCCAGAATTTCTACCCACTGTTGAATGATGAATAAAATATCAAGAAACGAGGTTAGGAACACTTAAAATCTAGACATTTTCGCCGTCTGGTAATGCCCAAGGAATACTTATTTTAGTGTGTAAACGAAATACAGATTTGATTTTATTGTATTGATAATAAAATAGCAACAGCCAGCTCTATTCTATCAAATCCGATCGATATTGGGGCACTGACGTACAACTTGAAGTACAGTTCTTGTTACAGACATATTACATATTTTAGAAATAAGCAGTACAATTTTTACTTTAAGAATTTGTATATTATTGTTAAAATTAATATTATTTTTCTTTTTGGTGGCTGGTATAGTCTCTAATTGTTTAAAAACAATTAGGCATAGCTATATAAATTACTAGTTCAATGTGTGTTCAATTCAAAGACGTGTGTTTTTGTGTGTTTGGGCGATTAATATACGTTCGTTACGTCATTTCGTATCGGGTCCTTTTCTGTTAGTCATAAACCTGAGATTACTTCGTATGACCCGGGGTCGTATAAGGCACTTACAAAATAAACTCTAGTCGGTGTGGCAATTTTATGTGATGACCCTTCGCCGTACATAACATTTATTAACTTGGACAACGCCGGGCACGTTGGGGAGGCTGGGCGTTGTCCTGGATCGTGGTATGATGCAAATTGTAGACTAGTAATTCAACACATATAGTTGACAATTGCCATCGCAAATGTGGTGGATGCGTGATTATTAGAAAGAAATGCAAATCTGTATAGAATAAATGCGTTTACATATGGAACATAATTCTGGATATACGTGTTGCTTCAGGCCACTTACGACTGACTGCCGTCGTAATTTTAAAATGTATCATTTATTGGCCGTGGCCTAAACAAATTAATTCCGCACATTATTTTGCCGTTGACATGGCTCTGCGACAAATACACGGGGCGCGGGTTGCGGGAGAAACGCCGCTCCACATCGATGCAGGCAACCTCTTTGGATGAGTTTCTGTAGCGGTTAATGAAGGGCGAGTTCGAGTGAAAATAGCTTATTCCGAGCCGAGGCCAGACATTTATTTTATTTATTTATTTATTTACGTCAAAAACAGTTAAAAACTGCGTGTGACGAGCTATGGGGAGAAGTGGATTTTGTACACGTTTTCCTAATTCTGTGATCTCTATCCTAAACCATATTCTAGTCAAATTTTGAATACAGAAAAGAGAGGTTTTTTTTCGAGTTTTGTTGACAAAATATTCGCTCTTATATAATAAAATATATTTTCAAAGGTAAATTAGCTATAAATTTCTGCCCTGAACCCTCATGTTCTTCGTGAGAGAATAATACTTTTTGCCGCGATAATATGGAAAACGATAATTTGAATAACTATATTTCCCACTGAAATTCAGTAGACGTGCACAAATAATGAAGTTACATTTATGTCCAGAAGCAAAACAAGGGACCATCTCAGCATTTGCTCAAGGATCAGGGAAACTGGACGAAAAGCCTGATCGAGATGGGGGCCATCAACCCAGAAACTGTGGTATAATACTTGTTATGATGATTATGACATGATGTGGTGTTGATGGCAAGGCGAGATAATGTGATGCTTGACTAACACGCATCTCGGGTGCCTCTTCTAGGGCTCCGGCCTTCACCCTTCACCGAGGAATATGTGCGACAAGTGTCGCGAAAATGTGCTTGCTAATAATTACAATAGTTATAGCAAAATAGAGTCCCGCGCATGCAGAGTTCAGGATGCGCCACGAAAATCTTGGTCAATTCAGCGTGGATTTCTGTTATTCTGCTTAAATATTTCTCATCTGATGTTGAATTTTTCTGCCCTCCGCGTCGGTCCGCGCGTTTACACTGTACCCTTCACTATCTTCTCCTATTTCGCGATTCCCTGACCATGTGATCCAAGACGTCATTGTTATTTATCTCTTTTTTGTATTTCCTTTTGTTTGGTGAGAAAGATGACACCACTTCTGAAAAATTAGGAATATATTTTTATAAATAAGAATTAATTTTATAAGCTTTAATATTTTCTTCCATTGACAAAGTTCTCCCTGACCCTAAAGTTTCAAATACATCACTTCACTCTGAGCGAATTTGCATTTGGTTGGCTTAATTGCCAAACCATGTTCATTAATTTGTTTTAAAATCTATTAAAGCCATATAACATGATCTTCCCAAGTTCCCCAACACAATAGCTATGTCGTCTAAGTATGGTAAAATATAGCATAAGTTTCAAACATCTTTTGACATAAACAAAATCGAAAGGCTCACTTTTCAGCCGCCATCTTCAAAGGTCTGTAGATACCGATTGGTCTGATAAATGCGGCTTTACTAGCCTATTCAGTTAATTTAATTTTCCAATATCCTTTCGATAAATCTATGATATTAATAAATGACTTAGATGCTTCCTCTATCCTTTCCTCAATATTCATGACAATATTTGGTTTTGGTAATTTCGGTGAGTTAAGGTCTTTTTCCTAGCGCTTCGACTAAGAGCATAGCAGACAAATACTCTAAATCTCCATCTACAATAATTACTCCCTTAATCATTTATATCATTTATCTCTTTTTTAATATTTATGTCGAGTTGCCAATATATATATAATTCATGCCATATTTTACCATCTGTTTCTAATTCTAAGTAATGATCTATTAAATCAGTTTTTACTTTCCCGTATACGTACGTATACACGGAGTATAGAAAAGTTATGTAATTCTGCGAGAAAAACCGGCGACACCGTACAAACGATTTACTCCAAAATTGGAATATTCCAATCATTCTGACTGATACCGTGGCCTCTTGAATTTGAAACCGACATTTTAATTTTAGGGGGTACTTTACATGAAGCCTCCTGGACATTTTCAAAATTTTAAAAAATGGTCCCGACAATTTTGACTAAATTTTTCACACCGTACTTTTGCAGCAATTTGTAAATACTATTGTATTTGTGAGTTAAATTTCTTAAAATGACTTTTAAAGGAATTTTTCGAAAACTGGAAAATTTTCTGTGAGAAAGAGATTTAAATTTCGAATATGCAGTAGCGCATAAACGCATTTTCTTAAAAACGACTCCAAATTTTTCAAAGAAAATTGCCATTTAGAACGAGGTTTTAGTTCTTAATATTCTCAAATAATTTTTCCTTCTTCTTTTCTACTTTTAGGAAACCGAAAAAATTAAGAAAATGTCAAAAATATGGTTTTGGCGACAATAGATGGCAGCTAGCAAGAGTATGTGACAATTACGAATAACTAGCCTAGACCCAAGAAAATAGAAAACGAATATGGAAAAGTCCGTGGGTCATTCCATGTCCAGTGAGCCAAAGTTCCCGACCATCTTCCGATTAGACTGAAACTTTTTGAATCGTTTTAGTATGACGAAGAAACATTGAATATTGTCTTTTTGGAATTAAATTTTACTTCCTTTTGAAAATTTTGAAATGTGATGTTCTGCATGAGTTTCAGAGGGTATTATCTAAAAAACTAGTACATCTTCAAATTTGATTATACTTTGCAACTTGCTACGGGCGAGGAAAGTACGTGTTGCTTTACGTACCAACAAGTTCTGCAAGACGTGTGTTTGGGCCAACTCTGGAGTAGAGCGGCATAGAACGCGCGCCGAGCCGTTCCACGCAGAGCATTTGCGAGTCGCCGCGCCGTCTAAATCTGCTAAGCCTCGGCGCGTCGGCCTCGATTTAAGCGCGGTCGTTATCAGCCGTCGACGCTCGAGGTGCGGCCGGCAGCGCGCACGACGCCCCGCCCTGCCCTCCCACTCCCGCGTTCCCATTTCGCCCCGCTCTACCTCGCCTCTTCTCGCCCCGACCTCACCCCTCACCCCGCGTTCCCATTTTGTGCCACTCTACCTCGCCTCTGAAGCCCTGAACTCACCTCTACGTTTCCTATTTCGCCCCACTCTACCTCGCCCCGACCTCACCCCTCACCCCGCGTTCCCATTTCGCCCCACTCTACCTCGCCACTGAAGCCTCGACCTCACCCCTCACCTCCACGTTCCCATTTCGCCCCACATACCACGCCTCTTCTCACCCCGACCTCACACCTCACCTCCACGTTCCTATTTCGCCCCGCTCTACCTCCCCTCTTCTCGTCCCGACTTCATCCCTCACCCCCGCGTTCCTATTTCCTCCACTCTACTTCGCCTATGAGCCCGACCTCACCCCTCACCCCCGCGTTCCCATTTCGTGCCACTCTACCTCGCCTCTGAAGCCCTGACCTCACCTCTATGTTCTTATTTCGCCCCACTCTACCTCGCCTCTTAAGCCCCGACATCACCCTTCACCCCCGCGTTTACCTTTTCGCCCCACCTATACCTCGCCTCGATCTCACCCTTCACACCCACGTTCCTATTTCGCCCCACTATACCTCGACTCTTAAGCCCCAACCTCACCCCTCACCCCCACGTTCTCATTTCGCGCCGCTCTACCTCGGCTCTTCTCGCCCCACCCTCATCCCGCACTCCTGATTTCTAGATCAGGGAAGGATTCTAAGTGTGCATCAAGTGATGAAGCTAGTTTTCTTACAGTGATTTCCTTATTATAAACGGTATCAGGCTGTATTGTAACTGACAATACAATAAGTGTTTAAAAGTCTTCATGTAAGACCTTTTTATTCAAGATCTGCCGAAAGTTACATAAGTGAAGTATATATAAGGAAGTGAAAATATGCTAAAAATGTAGTTACATAGAATGATGAGTTTGTCTCCTAAAATGTTACCTCTTTTTCAAGGCGTTTCTTGGGAATTTAAAGGATTATTGTCTCTTATTTTCTCTGTATCGTACTACTTACTTCAGTGTAAATAAGCCCGATCTAATGCATTCCTTAGAGAAAACATCAATCATCTTGTTCCCCTTTTCCTAATCCTGTGCATCGTCCACTTTCTCAGTAATTTTGCGTTCATCGCTGTAATAAATTCTCTCATTTTCTCAGGAGTTACTGTGAAGGATTTGGACCTATTTCAGCCATTTCTTGACTTGTTTAGAACAAACACGAATAGTTCTCATTTTCATCGGCAAGAAGCTATTATTTTGTTCCCTTGAAGTTGCTTCTTTGTAAGGTCGTTTGTGCTCGCTGCGAGCTTTTACTTCACCTGTTCATTGTACAAGGGAGGGGTAAGTCAGGCCATTGGTCAAGAAAAGCGGTTTTTAGCTCACCCTTGCTGCTGCTACTGCTGCTCTCTTAAGCCTCTCCGACGGAGCGAGACCGCTTGCGGCGAGTTCACTTGGCTCTTCCTCGGAATTATGGGAAGGAAGCAAAAAACAAATATTGGAAAAATTTCTTTCGATAACCTGGCGTATTCAATGTTATCTGCTGTGGTAATAAGGACTTTCACTGAGAGTGTTGGAAATTCAAAAATAAATTAAGAACCAGTGCATTATAAATAATAATTGTACTGATATGTAGATTGTAGATTTCTAGTGTTGTATTAATTTATTATTGAATTATGCTATGTAAAAAAGTGTCTGGGATACAGTAATTTTTGAACTTACAAAAGGAGAGCTGCCACCGGGATCTTTTCCAAAGCATTTATTTATTTATTTATTTATTTATTTACGTCAAAAACAGTTAAAAACTGCGTATGACGAGCTATGGGGAGAAGTGAATTTTGTGCACGTTTTCATAATTCTGTGGTCTCTATCCTAAACCATATTCTAGTCGAATTTTGAATACAGAAAAGAGAGTTTTTTTCGAGTTTTGTTGACAAAATATTCGCTCCTATATAATAAAATATATTTTCAAAGGTAAATTAGCTATAAATTTCTGCCCTGAACCCTCATGTTCTTCATGAAAGAATAATACTTTTTGCCGCGATAATATGAAAAACGATAATTTGAATAACTATATTTCCCACTGAAATTCAGAAGACGTGCACAAATAATGAAGTTACATTTATGTCCAGAAGCAAAACAAGGGACCATCTCAGCATTTGCTCAAGGATCAGGGAAACTGGACGAAAAACCTGATCGAGATGGGGGCCATCAACCCAGAAACTGTGGTACAATACTTGTTACAGGTTCTTTAGAATTATACAGTCCAAATGATAAATAATTACATTAACTATCATTGTTAAAATTAATTCTACTTTCCTTTTTGATGCTCGGTATAGTCTCGAATTGTATAGAAACAGTTATGCAGCAGAAAAGATTTTACTTGGGACTTAAACTTTTCTATGGAATTTAATCGTTTAATGTCTTCTGGCAAAGTGTTGTAGAGTAATGTACATGAATTGTATGTGAATTTTTTGTAGTGAGCTGTTGATACTGCCACCTGGTGAATATGATTACTACGTCGTGTGTTATACTTATAGACATCGGCGTTTGCTGAAAATATATTCCCGTCCTTAAGTAAGTCATTTTTGACAAAAACTACTGATTCGTAAATCAGGAGACAAGGTAATGGTAAAATTCCTAGATTAATAAAGAGTGACTTACAAGAATCACGTGGGTTGGATTGCTTATTATTCGTACAATTCTTTTTTGTAATCTGAAAGTCTGTGAACTATAAGATGTGTTTCCCCAAAATATTATGCCATATCTCAGGCGGGAGTGAACATTGGCAAAATATACACAACGAGCTGTATGAAGGCTGACGGAATTTGAAAGAATTCTGAACGCGTAGCATAATGAGCTTAATTTTGTGTTCAATTCATTTAAGTGGGCATTCCATTTGAGGTTTGACTGAATTGATAGACCTAAAAATTTTGTTACATTAACATCAGTCAATGTCACACCGTTCATTTTCAATGGAGTACAGAATTTTTATTTGATATGGAAAACTGCATTGAAACTGTTTTATTTTCATTTACTTTTAATTTGTTATTACGGAACCAATTTGAAACGTCTGATATTGTACTATTAACGGTTTCTTTGTTGCAAAGAATATTTGTATCATCCGCAAAGAGAACTGTTCTTCCGTTTTGAATCGCTAAGGGCATGTCATTTACGTATAATAGGAAGAGAATAGGGCCTAAAATCGATCCTTGCGGGACTCCACGTACAATTGGCAAAGAACCGGAAAGGTGTGTACATAAAGTTCCATCATTCCAGTAAGGTATTTCTATTTGATATATTATTGTTATTATTATTAATATTATTATTTGCGTATAGGCCATTTATGATCACGCTACACGTCATCAACGAGATCCAGAGAAATAAGCATGTGTAATTCAGTTTGGGTCAGCGTTATGCTAGATCCCGTTTTATCCCCCAGGGTTGTTAGCGATCTCTGCCACGGGGCCGAATTATTATTATTGTTGTTATTATTAGTTACTTATTTCTCAGTTCGAGAAGAGTGCAATCTGGACTATTGTGTGCCTCCGCCCGTGAACATGTCGGCCGTGCACATTGGTGAAAAGGTGCTCATGCTCCGCTCCCTCAGTATCTCTAAGTCCGTCTTTTCAGGGATCTTCTGGATGGGAGGGCTAGAACTAACGGGTTGATGTAGTGCGGAAGTGTTTCGCAAGTGAAATGTATTTTGCGAGTTTTAATAGTGTTTTGTGTGTTATTTCCTGTTCTGTGATTCGTGTTTGAAGCAAGGGAATTCCTCATCCATATACTCCTTGTCCGCAATTCTAACACGCAACACTCACGGTGCTGGATACTCGGATTGACTTGAGATTTTACCAGCTTGTTCAGCACCTTTCAAAACCCCTACATACACATTTTTACGTGCTATGAAGCATTGCAATTAGTGTTTTTGCGATAATTAGTATTGGGATCTTTCTTGACCTTACCGCCTGTGGAAGGGCGGAAATCGCTGCTCGCTGCTGGTTCTGCAGACGTTACTCATACACAGCGCCTGCACTATCGGCCTGTCGGCAAGGTCTCAGTTACTTGGAGGGCAGGCGGGGTGACAAAAACGGGTGTTCACTTTGCAGGTTCAGATGGAACGAACGCGCTTGGAAATATGACACCTGCTGATAGACGCCGCCTAACGTTCCTAGCGCTGCCGAAGCAACGGCTCGCCCGCTGCAGGAAGCGCGAAGGTCACGAAAGGTCCTGATACAAAATGCTTATAAAACACTATTTATAATATCCCATAGCACTTCAAAATTTGCGTATATAGGTTTTGCAAGGTGTTCTATCAGCTGATGAAATTTCATGTCAATCCGAGTATCCAGCACGGTGAGTGTTGCGTGTAAGAGAATTTCAGAATCTTGGGAACCGTTGTGCATTAAATCTATGTTGCATTTCTTTACTGCCATCACAATTTATACACATTTTTATAATCCTCAAAACCTTACTAATGGAATTGTTACTTACCGTCAGTCCTGTGTCCCATCTCGTTTCTTCGGTAACATATTTCCAGAACAGGAAATAATGTTTTCGCGATGTATAAAAAACCTCTCTTCCCATCGAAATGTGAGCGATAAAATCGTGATAAAAGGACTGGTTTTGTTCTGACAGGCAAGTCTCCCCTACAATATTGAATCTGTTATATCATAAATAGCGTTCGTTACAGGAACCTCAACACCTGTAAAATCAATGACATATTAAAATATAAATTAGAAAGTAAATTAATGAGACATGTTTAGGAGAAATTATCTAATAAGCCAGACTTTTTTGTTCACAGCTTTGTATTGCATGTTTGATGTCTATTTGTTATTTATTAAAAGTTCTATTGATTATAATTATTTTTGCCTGGTTAATTTCTGATAAATTGATTCCTGATTCCTGCTTCAAATTGTTTCTCAGGTCCATTAGAATTTAATTAAGTTTTGGTGGTGTTAAATATTAACTAATGAAACAATCTCTTTAACATCTTCTGGAATGATTTCGTTGCTTAAATAGACCAGTTTGCGATTCAAACTTTCGTAATTACAGTTACAATAATTCAGAATATAAGTGTTATTGAACTCGATTATTTTCACAAAGAAATTATTACAGTAGAACCTGTCAAGGATAATTCTTCCTAGGTTACATTTAATACCGTTAGATAGTAACTCTTGAATATAATAAATATAATATTTTATCTGACATTTTCAGTGATCTAAGAATTTTAATTTTAATTTTTTGTGTACTGGGCTTCAGGGTTTATAATAAAATTGAAACTGCAAAAATTTGTTTTCAAATTGTATATAAATTTCCTGTCATTCAAATTTAAATCTTTTGAAATGTCTATGACATTATTTGCCTGAGGTTAAAATATTACACTGCATTTAATTCGGAATTTAAACTGTAGTGGAGACAGAACATTGTGGAAGTTTCAATAAAAATTCCCAAGAAAGATTTCATTCGAGGTACTTTTCCTACTTCGCTTTTTGTTGTTTAAAGACAATTGTAGTTGTAATTAATCATTTATAATAAAAATTAAATAGCATTTTATAAACAATTTTGGAAAGAGTTTTTTGCCTTTTTACAATTTTTGTAGATGTAAATGCCTATATCTTCTTGAAATATTCTGGTATGCTTGTGTTCCATTCAATAAGATTGATACTCCCGAACGCAGATTGGTACATTACATTCTTGCAACTACTTTTAATCTCGCGATTAGTGACTTGTTTACGGACTATCTTGAGCATACCGCCACACTACTCAAGTAAATAAATTAAACGGATAACGAAACAACTTTTG
The DNA here is from genome assembly GCA_031308135.1 of Acheta domesticus. Lineage (NCBI taxonomy): Eukaryota > Metazoa > Arthropoda > Insecta > Orthoptera > Gryllidae > Acheta > Acheta domesticus. The sequence continues at coordinate 18,602,952 of JAHLJT010003656.1, forward strand.
AAACTTCGCAAGCGTGCCACCAAACTCATTATGCCACGACATAAATTAATGAGCTTGAAACATCTATCCACTTCTGACAATTTAGACTTGAGCACTTAATTTGCAGAGCGTGTTTTCATTGCATGACTGTACGTAACTTCCAGAAAGTAGTATCGTGTAACAGGCTGTGAGAACGCCATCTTCTCAAGAGCATTTAAAATCATTTACCTCCATGAACAATCAATATGAACGCAGACTTTCTACAGGCTTAAGCTACGAAGTAAATTCATGAAGTTTCACGAGTTTCAAAACATTTGAAACGAGCACCGGGGTCGTACGCCGCCACTTTACCCAGCGACGATATTAAATTCAAAATGCACAGGGGCCATTTCGGGTGCACCTGGCCTCCGCAACCTCATCTGAGTGTGAAGCGGAGGGCTGACACGAATCAAAGCGGGTCGTGGAGGTACCACAGGGAGCAATGCGATTAAATAAAGCAACTCTTCAACAAAATAATTTATTTTCACAAACATCAGACATATCAACAGCATTTCTTAACAAAAGATTATACTCACACATACTTTCTCTCCGCAGTTGTCACACCGGCGCAGTCTTTGATGGCGCAGCGACGGGCTGTCAAGTGG
>JAHLJT010003656.1:18604574-18697970 GCA_031308135.1 Acheta domesticus
ATAACATATTATTTTGAAATATAACAAAATAAACCGTCGAATGACAGATAAGACCAGCAAAAACTGTAGAAGCCTTGATCATATACTTCTAATTATAATCATATCAGAAAATATTTAAGATTCAAGTAAATAAAGTGTAGAAATCATTGCTGAGTTGACAATTTATTATTTTTCCCAGATCATTTATCAGTCGTTCGAAGTGCCTTCATGTCAAAAATTGAATAGTTCCCAGTGACTAGAACTTTCTCTTCACCGACGCACTCTTTAGACTAGGTCAGTCCGTTGTTCAGCACTTTGCGTGCTACTTGTGGCTATTTAAAACAGAGCTGAGTTCCGCGTGTTGCCCAGTTCGCAGTAATGAATGAGAAACTTGGCGTAATTACGGCTTACGTTATCCTTCATTCATCTCCATCACTGTTCATGAGGTTATTTGAAGTGCAGAATTATGGATGGAATAATCAGTAAGCGCACGTAAATGAACAGTACATCGCCAAGACATTATTTGGAAGAAGAAACGATCCCGGATTAATTATCTCATTATTAACATAATGGGATGCTGCGGGAATTATAGAAAATCTAACGTCTTGTGTATTTTCAAGATAGCCTTCTACATTTTGATGAGGTTTCCGGAATATTCCTCGTTTCCTTATTCGATATACGATAGTAATAGCCAATTAAAATTCCCACCAAACTTTCATCCGTTGCTTATTAGCATTTTCAAAAGCAAATAAAATTATAAAACAATTATTCGCACGTTATGCTAAAAATTACTTTACAATGCAGTAATGACTTTTTTCTTCACAAATAAGTATTTTGCCGATATTTTGGGTAGATTACCAAGAGCGCATGAGATGAACAAAGTTTACTAGATACTAAATCTTGATCTCCAAGTTAGAACATGATATTGTGTAATACATACGAAAGAGATTATCCAAAAGAAAAAAAATATTGCGAGAACGCATACATTTTGATGCGCTGAGAAATTCAAAATTAATTATCTCAAAATTAAATCATAAAATTAATTTTGCTTGCGGAAATACATTTCCCAGCAAGTTGCATCGAAAGAGAGAGCTTAACGTAAGTTTTGTGACGAGACTGGACCCTAGGTCAATACATATTTAGCTTGGCGCAAAGTTGTTTACTGAAAACAATTGGTACAATGAAAATAATTTTCAAATCAATTAATGAGAGAATGTATATCCCATGTTATTATAGAATGCATTTATCTTTTTTGCAGCGTTTTGCTTCCGGATTTTCAAATAAAAGTTTCCAAAGGGGAAAACATGTACAATCGCACGTGTAAAGACCGACGGCAATTCACGGCGCAACCCATGAGAATACCGACCCACCGGCTGGACGCAGCTGTGAAACACCCAGCGCCCGCCAAATCTCGCACAACAATAGATTACCATCCACGAAGGAGTAATATTTAATGAGCATTAGCGGCTGCGGGCCCGGAAATCGGTTAATCATTCGCGTTTTCGCCGATAAACATGAACGCGCATAAAGCTCTCATGAAGGGTGAGAGAGGTAGTGGGGGGGGGCGGCGAATCAGGGGAGAGCAAACGCACGCGCGTTTTACTGCGTTCGCGCGGGAATAACCGCGACACGGAATTTGCAGACCGACTACACAACCTTGCAATTAACGCTTAATTATAACGCATGGGCTTCGCCGTCGCGGGCCCGCTGCCGACGAGCGTTTCCCCCCACCCCCACCCCTTCCCGGCTGTGGCGGTGGACGCGGAATCGGGCGCACCCGCGGGATGGGGCCTCGAACGCCACGCCCACCGACGTTGCCGCAGAGGCAACAGCGCGGATGAGCTGACGCCGGCTCGCGGCAACTTCCGCTCGGTCGCCGTCAAGCAGCCTTAACCCTTCGACTCTGTTTCTCCACTACTTACGTTTTACCCTATAGTTTACTCATATATCTTCTTCTTCTTTCATTAAGGTTAACACATGTTTTTCTTCATACTTCACCGTCAGGATGATTCAGGAGATGTGGAAATCCAACTTTCGATCCATCTTTCTTTCGGTCTGCCTGGAATACGCGTTTTCCAGTGGGGTTTGAATCTCTTGCAATTTTGATTATTCTTTTGCAGTCCGACCTTGTAACGTGTTGATTCCATTCTCTTCTTCTCGTTCTTGTAAATTTCACTATGTCTATTATGTCACATTTATTTCTTATATATTTGTTTTTCAATCTATCCCATTTTGTTACACCCAATATTGAGTTGTTACACCACTGTTCATAGAACCATATCCATATTTCATGCACGGATACTGTCTGGAAGAATTGATTAAGAAAATGATGTTATTTATTTCCTTTATTTACTATATCGTACTAAAAAAAACAAACAATAATATTTCCAAAAAGCATTCTAGCATATCATCATAAACTATACATAGGTGAGAATGACTAGCTATATTAAGGCTCTCGTTTGCCGATCTGCACAGTAGTTGAGTAGGCTGTGAGGAGTAGAAGCAAGACGTTCGTGCAGTGGTTAGTCTCCTTTTAGCATTAAAATGAAGGCCTCCAAAGATAAATAAACCTGCCAAATATGGTGCAAGTCGCTGTCAGGGGAGGGAGAACTCACTTGCAGGTAATGCGAATCTTGGAGCCAAGGCTGACCCTCCAGGGCAAGCGAGTCTCAGAGGAGCTGGGTGGCGTATCTTAGCAAAAACTTCGCTGAGCCTTGCAGACACTTATCGTGCAATGTGTAGCAAACAAACAATAAATGTTGATTACGAACAAAGTAAATTTACAATCCATTTTATATTAAATAATTAGTAAACATAAAATTGACGGTTGAAAATGACAAATTATTGTGGGTGAAGGTATTCCAGTGGTACATTTCACCGTCTTCTTGTGTCTAAAACAAAGAGAGTCAACTCAGCGCTTTTGGTTAGGAGTCACAGTTGAGAAATATATGTCATATTATGATTAATTTGAGCATCTGTACTGGAGTTTCAAGTGACTAATTATGAGTAATCTGTAGGTTTCTTCACTGTTATCTAGAACGTTGGTCACAAGAGGATGTGGATGATTTTTCAGATGTTGAAGATAACTTGAGCGGCTTGTTTCGATTATTTGAAATACTGTCGACGCTTTTACGTCTCTGTGTAGCGCTGTGTCTGAGGTATACCATGGTGGATTTTCATTGAAATCTCTGTAAAATGGAGAGATTTGACCTGCCTGCTGTATAACATGAGGCGAATGAAAATAGCCTATTGTCAACCTTTCACGCTTCAATGGGATCTTCTTTTTTACGTATTTTGATTGCCTTTTTGTCAGTAAATAATAAATTAGGGTTATTTGGTGAGTTCTGGGACACTGTTGACGTCAGCAATGACGCCACATAACGTGGCAGCCCCAGAACTCGACGGGCGCACTCGACGGACCACCATCCCCGAAGAGGGACTTCTACAGTTGACGACGCAGGAGTCTGACGTTGTGAGTCAGTATTCCTTATATAATTTGTATGGTCGCAGTTCACGAATCGCACTTAAGGGAACCGACAACAGCAACTCGGCCTTTCACTGTGGTGAATAGCAATATTGCAGCCGATTCTGTTCGTCACGTTTGCCTTAATGACTCGAAGGGCTACAACTCTGCGATCATCATATCAAGAGAGGGAGATGGAATAATAAAGAAATGACAATTCTTTCATTCATTTACTTTTGATATGATCTACGTACATATTAAATGAATAGTACTGATTTATTCTTAGTTTATATTAAAAAAGGGTGTGAGGTTCCCATATTGACTACACGAACGGGTTCCTCGACGTTGAGGAGTGGTTGTTGATTAAAAGTATTATCTTGACCGGTGCGCGTGGAGCCACTGCTGTTGAGATCGATACTGGAGTCTACGCATTGTTTTCTTACAGCGTCGTCCTTGTGTCGGAGAGAGCCACGTTGACAATACGATGTTTCCTCATGTTTATGTTGCTCTGCTTTCTCAACCTGATTGGCGGGAGTGTCTCCACTTCTTTTTTTAGTTCATTCACTTTTGCGGTCAACATACGTTCTCGAGGTTGCGTCACGCTCTTTCTCAGGATTGCCAAAATTGGAAATACGGACCAGGTCCGCTTTGAAGGATCCGGGTTGTTGCCACTGACGTAGCTAGTGGCTTCGTTCTGATGATAAGTTCTGTAAATCGGACCGGATGTCGTCAAATGTCTATCTATTCCTTCGACTACCTTACCTCTCTCACGTTGATAAACTGATTGTTCACGCACATCTTCGCCGCGACGTCTTCGTGATCGATCGGATGAGCGAGGTTGATTACGAGTCGACCTCCCAGATCGCGCGGATTGCTGGAATCATCCACTTCCAAGTACGAGGTCTCATAACACACCTCTTCATTTCCTGATTCGTAATATATGTCAGTAATAGAAGTAATGGTGTGCACGGCAGTTGCTTGATATCGAATGACGCTATCCGCAGCAAGTCCTATTTAAATGCTACTTTCCTATTTAAACGCTCTATTCGAAAGCATGTTTTTTCCTTGCCCCCCCCCCCCCCTCTCCTACAGCGCATATGCATTTCTACGAAGTTCAAATCAAAGTTCACCTTTATTTTTTTTACATATATTCAGTTTGTTATCGTGACATTATGTCACGGAAAACACGACCAGAAAAGAATAAAGAGAAGGTGAAAAATGAATCCATGATGATGAAAATGGTTTGATTTTACTTAAAAGATAGTCATATGTAGTTGTAAATTCACTTCACTGTGCATGTTTCCTCAATTTTGAGATTCCTACCCTCAGCTATATCAAAGTTAATTTTTAATACAGAAAGAAATGAGCGCTTTTGGATTTTATTTGGAACAAGAATTTATAATAAAATATTCACTTCGATGTAATAAAATATATTTTTAAGGGCAAATCAACTATAAATTTGGGTTCTTATTTCTCATCATGTCCTTTGTGAAGGAATATGCTTACTTCCGTGACAACATGGAGAAAGATAATTTGAATAACTATATTTCCCACTGAAAACTAGAAGAGCCCAGGCATTGAAGGTACCTTTATGTCTAGAAGCAAAACAAGGGGCTATCTCAGCTTTCGCTTAAAGTATCATAGAAACTGGACGAAAAACCTAATCGAGATGGGGTCATTGACCCAGAAGCTGATGTGCAATACTTGTTGCAGGTTGTTTGGAATTATACAGTCCAAATGGTTAATAATATATAATTCTTAAATTAATATTGCTTTCCTTTTTGATGCTCAATCTAATCTCAAATTCTATTCAGTTATGCAGCAGAAAATATTTTACTCGGGACAGAGAGAGAGAGAGAGAGAGAGAGAGAGAGAGAGAGAAGAGAGAGAGAGACGAAGAGACGGAAACTGGATAGGGACAGAGTGACGGAGACAGTGAGGGATAGGGACAGGGAAACAGTCAGAAAGACTGAGCCTAGGATAGAGAGTCGGGGAGAGAAAGGGAGAGGGAAGGGGAAAGAGGGGGGAGGTGAGGACAACGTCTGCCGGGTTCCACTAGTAATTCCTACATTTAGGTATTTCCTGTAAGCCATTCATTTATTTCTAATGTACTTATTTACAGTCAAGTATCTTCAAATTGTGTTTTAGCCTTTAAAATGTACTACATAAGCACCTTCGTTCTCACTGTTAACGAAATGGATACCAGGGGATTTGACTTAATAAAATATTACGTTGTTTAATGTTAATAATGTTTTATTCGTATTCGACATGAGACCGTGACATATAACTGTAACACACAAATGTCTTCCAGAGCAAACCTAAATATATACAGTAAAAAATAAAAGCTGAGCTTTGATTCTGTACTTCGTACACATTTCTATCACATCGCCGTAATGTAATTGTAAGGATTTAAATATTGTAAATGGATTAATTGGAACCAGAACATGAGAACAAAATACATTAATGAAACATTGCTGTTGTGTACCAGAATACAGCCAGGAAAGTCTCTCCGCAGACATATCTTGCTGGTGAGAGTGCTAGCAACAGAAATTATGTTAGTATGACATGATGTAGCTTGAGTCAAAAGAAAACGTCAATAGCTTTCTCACCACAGTCATAACAGATACTGGAAGTGTTGCCCCGTTCACTTGTTTGGCATGATCTGGTTGCTATAGAGAGATTTTTACAAGAAGGGACAGCTTTGACTGCAGCTTGGATACTGCTGAGAACATAACTGCGGTTTATGCCCGTGTACTCAATTCGATAATTCGTATACTTAGCTCATTTGTAAATGATTTCCATCACTATCTCATGCAATGCCATTGCTCTACATGACATTCGTTTCCCCACTTGTCAAACTGGTCCCTTCTTAGAGTAACTCCCTTATTATAATATAAGTATATTTGTAATAAGAGGCTCCACCTCGGCTCGACGTGGAGAGTCTTTCCTTGCGCACAAATGCGTTAGATATAATTACAGTTCAAATCTCTGTCTTACTTATATGCTCATCAAAAATATGAAATCGTTTGATAATGTAATGAAATACTGTCGCCAAAGCAGCGGAGTCCCTAGATAAGCAACCGCCACCATTTAAGATCCTCTCTCCAGTACCAGGCAGCAATCAGAAGCAGAAGGGACATTATAACAGTTGGTGATGTGATGGAGAGTTTCAAGAATATGAATATTGGTTTTGGATAGATTCATGGTTCTAAACACACAGAATACCTCAGAGTTCTAATTTTCCTGGCAACTGGCTATAAAATGGCGGGATCGGTGGAACAATGGAATGCGCTACTCTCTGTATCAAGGGACTCCACCGGAAGCAACGCATCAGTGACCTCTGTTGCCTGAGCTCGCGCAGAGGCGAGGCCGAACGGCTGTAGGGGTGGGCGGCGGCGGTCTGATGGAAACCCTGCAGTATTTGCAGGTGGATATTTCAGCAGGCCCTTCGCCGCCCAAGATTAGTTATCGCGGCGGATGCGGCGCCGGCGAACGTCATGAATAATCATTGAAGCGCCGCTCCCCTCGCGCCCGCGGCGTTTCTCACTTCCCACTGATGTTGTTAACACTGGGAAATGAATGCGACTTTCCAACGCACAGCAACTCACAGCTGAGCTCCAAAATGGTACTGATTTTGAGCAGCTGAAGCGAACAAGTGCTTTTGAAAATAGTTTCGATTTTAAGCGGCCCAACCGACAATATATTTGCATTCTTTTTATTTTTAACATTTATTCCTATAAATTTATGATTTTGAGCATGTCAGTCAAAACGTATACCATTTGTAATTTTTTTTTCACCTTAGACATAAATATCCTCCCAGGGTTATCTAATTTTGAGTACTCTAATCGAACAAGAGAACGTAGAGCTGAAGTGTTACCTTACTTCGAAACTATAGTTTTGTTTATTGAAATTATCTCAGTACCACAATATAAGTGATTTAAAGACGAGAAAATGGTTTTATTTTTTTAACTACATCTCAGACGCTGAAAAAAATCCGCAATTCGTTTAGAGAGGAACTTTTGAGATAGTTTCGTCTGTTCCAGGATTCTAGACTAATTGTTTTTCAAAAATATTTCTATGTTTGAATTTGGCGTTTATAAAATATCAAAAATGCTTTTCTGATAGTATAATTAGTTTCTTATTTTTTGTTTTTTAGATAAAATAGTCTTAAGTTGACCAAAAGAATTAAAATTTAAGAAAACACGTTTTTGGCTGTAGAGGGGTTGTAGAGGGGCTGTAGAGGGACGGAGCTAGGAAACATTTCAAAATATTTTTATGTTAGAATTATAGTGTAACTACTCATATCATTTGGTTTAGGGTAACTTTTTGCCATCTTATCTGGAGGTACCCTTTCTATTTATCGCTTCTCACATGCAGGACTGATTCACAATATTCACTATCGCTAAAGTAACTAAAATTGCTGATAATTTCACTTATTTCTTGCAATACTAGATTTACCATATCCTAAAATCCTTTTTCTGTCATGATGAAACACAATTCAAATTATATAAACAATTTTAAAATAGATAAGAATATCTAAACAAACCGTAAAAGAACAAAATTCAGTCCTTGTTTCTAAGAAATGATTGAAACAATTAGACAGACAAACCAATTCACGTAAACTTGTGTACATTGCAACTACTGCTCCAAACGGTAATTTAGGTTGGTAAGAATATGCTATATAAAGTGTGCTTCGACTTTCTTCTATCGGAGAAAGTATAAATTAAATCAATTTGAAGCTCGTTTGGGATTCCCATGTGACACAATTTCTATCGTTATATATTACAATAGCTTCAGACACTTCTAATTGTAAGGTTCTGAGACTAACAAAAAGAGTTTTTGGTATTCTTGTACAAATGGTATTCTTGAATGCCTCACATTCTGTATTTTCCGTGTAGACATCTTCTGTGAAGTTATGTCTTCACTTACTATTCACATAATTCTCAATTTTCATAATTCTTTTCAATAATTTAATAATTCTGTATTTACACTACATTTTTTTCGTTTTAAACTCACTGGGGAGAGTTTCACATGCATTCGGATTCGTGTTATCATCATTTTCGTGATGCAAAGGATTGGATCTGATATGCTAATTTTCTTTGAAAACGTGTCTTTTAAAGATTACTTTACATTTCACCATTGTAGAACATATGAAACGATTTCTTTTATTTTGTAGCCTATAACACACAGCAATTGATAATAAATTGAACTTTACTATACAACAAACACATCAAGTCACGCTTCTATTCGTGCGAGGCAATTGTTAACGAAACAAATGCATTAACAACAATTGGACTATCAGACAGAGTTCTATCAGCACCTGGAGACAAAATACCTTTACAAAAGAAAGCAAAATCTCGCTTTCTGGCAAAATTACGAATAAGAGATATTAGAAGTTGTATGGGAGGGACTATAGTAATATTGCAGTCTGACAATTGTAAGTGGAATCTTTAAAAAATAAATTTTCTACACTTCTAGATGGAATAAATCAATGCATCTGCTCTAGAAATGTTCATGAAAGAACATATTTAATAATGCAAAAAAGAAAATTCAAATTAAAAATATCGGCTTACCGTCTCATCTTAAATGTTTAAAGCAAAAATATATGTGCACTTTTCCGCTGAGTTGGTTCACGAATTTTTGAAATGGGAAACTGAAGTGTAGGACACTATTATCGCATTAGAATATTACATAACCATTATTTTAATATGACGAGAAAGTATGTGTGTCGTAGCGCCTAGATTTTTCTCTGCTGGGTCTTGCTGTAAGTTCCTGCTCCATTGACGTGGATGAAGTGGGCTCTGGAGATGGCGACCTCTTGCTCGCTGCTGAGTGCTTTGAGAAGTGGACGTGTGGGTCTCCACTGTCTCATTGGGCTGCCGTCTTTCTGTTGCATGTCAGGGAAAGCACACTCCGTGCTGCTGTTGTCGACTCTTGCTCTTTTGGTTTCACTACTGTAGAAGAATATTTAGAAAGTCATAAGATGGGTCCTTTTTATAATAGTTAACACTTTTCATGATTTACAAATGCCTCTGCATGTGTTCTTTTAACAATTTAACAGATAATTGAAGCCAAATCAACAGAAAAAATGCGGGAATACAGAAACTTTGGTAAAATGTAAATAACGAGGAAAATTTAACATTACAACATAATGTTTTGCTGACAATTCAATGAACACTCACTTATCAATCATTTAAAAATATTCTAGCACGTTTTTAAAAAAATATGGTTAATTTAACAGGCTATTTTAAAGGTGGATGAAATACTTTTTCCTTCAGAAGTAGTATTGTTTGTAATTTTATAAATTGAAAACTTTATTTCAGAAACCCGCCATGTACACTTTTTCAAAACTTTGGTAAAACAAGAGAGAAACTTCTACTTTAATGTTTTTGTAGATATTTTTCTAGAAAAAATTACAGTATTTTGCAATATCTCCTAGAGACAAATAATGCGTGTATTTGTTTAGAATTAACCCTAGTCATTCAAAATTATAAAAAAATATATTATACGGGTTTCTGCAATAAAATAACTTGTTCTACAGAAGAATTTTTTGGGATAAAATTATGACTTTTTAAACAACAGTGGATGTAAAAAGAAACACATTATACTTTATGCCAACATTTATTACATGTCAAAGAAAAAATAAACAGAGAATAAAAACTAAAGATAGAATCAAAATGTGTATGCTTAAATTCTGTTAAACTTACTATCACTATCACTATCAACAGCAGAACATCAACAACAGCTACCTATTTATAAACAACAAAACCCACAATATCATAAGCGTTCTTATAGTAGTAAGTATAGTATATGTATATTTTGACTTTTTAGTCTTCATATCATGAATACAAAATACATTAAGCCAAAGCTGGCACAAAGTGATGCAATAGCTAAGACGTAATAAGCAGGGTTGCTACAAGACGAACATAAAATTTTCTGCAGAATGCCGCAATGTGATTTCGCTTGCCGCTTTTGCTGCACTAAACAGAAAATTTAAAATAAAGTTTAACCCATTGAGAGCTTCACAGTTCAGTGGTATAGTAGGGCATCGAGAATCTATTCATAACCCATTTTCGATAAAATTGTCAGTTGACGGGTTCTGAAGTAAACGATCGAATTATTGGTGTGTCATCTTTTTAAATTGTTATCCATCATATTTGTTTGATTTAAATTTTAATTTTATTAAGAATATACATATAAATCTATCATGTAAATAAATAATAGGTGGAATAACTTCACTCGAATAAAAATCAAAACACAATTTTATTCGTGATCCGTTACAATAACCAGGTCTTCAACAAAAGATGTCGTACATAATGGTCGGCTTCAAAACTCATGCCCGAAAAAGTAAGCAGCGTCAACCAATGTCTAGACAGGGATAACTGCCCTGCCTGGCTGGCTGTTGCCCGTCGCATATGGGTGTAAGCGCAAAAGAAGTAGAGTAGAAAATATGTAACATAGATACAAATTCACACAAAAACATATAATCCTTTATTTATTCTCACAAGGTTCACGTAATTTAATCGCTGCAGAGACAATTTGAGGTACTGTCAGAATAGAAGCTAAAGACAAATCAATCTTTGTAAAATATTCTCCGTTGAGCTTTGAAAACAATGCTTCCGGCCTTGGCATGGGATACTGATACCTTTGTGTCTACTTTTATTATTACGTCTCTGCCAATTCTCACTTTTACAGTTGGTTTCTTAACTGTGACGGTCAGTGTCACCCTTACAATAGTACGTATTAAGACATTCCTTGAATCCACGCACCCGAATTCTTTGCACTTGTGGTTTGACACTGTATGGCTTTGACTTCGCCTTGAAAAATCTCGCTGTGGATCTTTCTTCGACACTGTGTGCGCTGCGAATGTTTCACATTTCCCCAACTCTTACGAAAATACCTCATATACAACGGAAAATATAGAAAAATAAAAGTAATTCTTCCTCTTCGCAAAGGTGGCTCAGGGCATCAGCTGATGTCACTGCAGTGCCCCTGACTGGGAGGTTCTAGGGTTTCACACCAGACGCTAGCAAGATTTTTGACACTAGCTAGATAGCTAGGTCGAATTCAGACGCTGTATGGAGGAGACTGCTTGCGGCCGGCTGCGTTGATCCTCCGATCAATAAAAGGCGGGTACCGAACAATTCCTCTAATAAACGGTCCAAGGACTGAGCGCGATCATTCCTTCCTCTTCTTTGTCCTATCCTTACCCCTTACCTCCTCGACACATTATTGGAAGATCGGTTGCGAGCTTAGAGCTTGTACCGGCTGGGGCAGTGTCCCCGCTGGTGCCGAATACTGCTTGGAAAAATTCCCGCTTCCCACTATAGGTCGCCACCGGATCTTGCCATCCAGCGGAGGAAGGGAATCGCCCCCCCCCTCCCGCGATGAAAATATTCACACCTGCTAGACAAATGACTTTAGCAGTTGAGGCGCCCGGAGTCACTAATCAATCAATCTTCTCCTCTCTTCTTCTTCTTTTGCCTTTTTCCGTTACTTCGGGGTCGGCGCTAATGGGTGTGGGCTCAATTTTTACTAATTTTTCCGCCACTCTTTCCTTCTATACAGATTTGGCAATATTTTTACCACCGGATGCTCTTCGTGACGCCAACGACAAGAGACGCACAAGAACAATACACAGAATACTGTTGTAGCGATCTCGACCAACCGGAATCGGCAATCAATCATTCTATTTGTTCGAAATGTTGACAATTATGCTCTCTTGTCTGTACACTCTTGTACTTTAGCTTTATGTTTAGTTCACTTTTAATCGGATTTTTTACCATGATGTGTACGTAGTGTTCCTGTTGACGTGCTGCATGACGTTCTGTTGACGTGCGTAGGTTCTCCCAGCTGTTGGTGTCTTGAGGGTTTATTAATGTTGTTTTACTTTTTATATTGATTTCCTTATCCAAAAAATACCTTCTTGTTCGCTTAAGTCTTAATTTTGGCACCATGGTGTAATGCCAATTTCCATTGCTTCTTGATTATTCGCTGTTGGCCGTCTTACTAGTTTCTAACTTTTGCGTAGATTTCTTTGAATACGATTATTGGCTGTAGGTCGTTTTACTGGTTTCTGACTTTTGAGAGTATTCTTTGAGCTTTGAATATGCCCTTCGGTACTTCGGATATTACAAATAAACGCAAGAAGTCAGCATTCGTTTCTGAAATGATTGACGTAGCACTTATCACACAATTTCAATTTCTTCGTTGCACTATAATGCTGGACATATGAATTGTGCTTGAAGTTGTTAACATAATAGTTGTTTTCACTTGGTTGTAAGGATTGATTTGTATTGTTAGATATTTTCAATTTCATGTGTAGAAGCTGTTATGGCTACTTGTTCTTGATAGGTCTTCGATTCTTATTGCAACCCTTCTTTTCTTTTACGATGCTATTTTGACCTAGTGTGATTCGAAATGGTGCTGAAATCTTGGGATATACATGTTTCAATTTTCCTTTTGACTTGAAATTTTCTAAAACACGAGAACTTGAAGCATATTTTACTGTGTCTGATTTGCCTATTTCACTATTTGATCGGTCAGAAGTTTAATTTGCTCTTGATGTAATTTTTACTTTCCCCTATACGTACGTATATGCGTAGTATAGGAAAAGTTATGTAATGCTGTGCGAAAAAAACGGCGCATTTTCGGCAGAAAAAAATTCATTGCCAAGCCCTGATAACGAAAAAGTTGATAAATCCAGTTGCTCAATTAAGAAAACAAAATCCCCTAACACGTGGTGCAGCCAGAATCCATGTTTTTTTGGGTTCTTGATACCAAAAGAACAATTGAAAGCAAAACTGTGAACAAGGCTAGCGACTAAAACCGTTCAGCTGATTTTCTCCAAAATTGATATTCCCCCATAGATCTGACTGATCTCGTGGCCCTTTTAAATGAATGAATTTGAAACTCATATTTTAATTTTGGTGGTATTTTACATGAAGCCCCTGAAACATTTTCAAAATTCTTAAACATTGCGCCAACAATTTTGACTAAATTTTGTTGTTGGATAGTCTAAAGGTAATTTAAGATAATGGTGCAGGTCTCATATTGGTTGAAAACTTTGATTTTTTTTCAATTTTCGAAAAATCTATGTTTTAGGCGTCTTTCTACAACTACAATTATGAAGATACAATTTTTTCTTAATGAAACGTGTTCATAAAAATCAGATCTTCAAATAAGGTCATATTCAATTTTCCAAAAACATGAATATTTTTTGCAAAATTTTGTATGAAACATAGGCAATATTATTTTGTTTAATCCATTTTTCTTAAAATAAAACGCACAATATTTTTTGATTAAATTGGGACCTTAGATAGCATAAAAGAAGGTTAAGAGAATGGTGCAGGTTTTATGTTTGTCAAAACCTGATTTTGAAAGGGAAAAAACTCCGTCTTCCTTCAAAGTATTATTGTAAAGATACAATTGTTTTTCTTAGTAAAATCTGCTCAATAAAAACAGTTACCTCATCATTTTGGAAGGATCTTATTTTGAAGTATGGAAAATGACTTCTTTAATTTTATAATAGAGTCAGTGTCAAATGTAGACAGCGTTGGGTAATGGATTTTGCTTTTGTGAGAACTTTGTTTTCTAAAATATTGCGAAATAATTTTGATTTTTTAACGAAACGCACGTTCAAAATACATGTGAAAAAATGCATATATGTATATTTACGATTGAGCCTGCACATACGGTAGAGATAGCGTATTCTATTTCAATGCGCAATCTTGACTGCTGAAATTTCTGCAATGGAATAAATGGATAATATGTTTTGTTTACGCAAAATTTAATGCAAAGAATGTCTTTTCATGAAATTCGTTGTATCAAACCCATTCATTTTAATGTCGCCCAGCAATTAGTTACGAACAAGAATTTAGATTTTCTAATGTTAATGAATTAACTGATAAGTAGATATGTATGATCAGTAAGGCAATATTTTAAAATTATTTGCCAGTAGTGTAAGGCAATCACTTGTAGACAGCGATTTAGTTAGTTTGTTATTTTGTTGCTTATGTTATTTATTTGCTTATGTTAAAATACTATTTCCCGGACACGGAAATGTAAAAAGGTCTATGTAATTAATTAATAAAAGCAACAAATGTTCTTGAGTAACAAAGCATTTTTCTGTTCCATATCGAAAAAAATAGAAATAAATTGTAATTTCACCACTCACACTGAACATTTTATCTCACGGAACCTTCAAACTTCCTTTTCGCAATCGCCGGCATCCGGCAGAACACAATTCGAGGTCGACCGGAATATTATATAGCCATCTAGTATCTTTTGACGACATCGTATCGCATCGATTTGTCGATATAAAGCGCTTCAGGTTGGCGGCGTGGGGTGCCCGGCCCCCGGCCCCCACCGCCGATCGCGCCGCCGCCGCCGCCGCCGCGCTCGCTCTCTGGCTGCGGCGGCAATAGCAGCGTTCGAGATTTATCGCTTCCTAACGTAAAAGCTCGATAAATTTACTCGCGCACCGGCGGGGGAGGGCGGTGCAGCCGTCCGGGCGAGACGCACCCCAACAAATCACCCCTCGGAGGCGCTGCCGGCGGCGGCGCCTCAAGCGAAGATCTCGCCTTCGCATGCACTGCTCCAACCAGCGCGCGGGGGCGGCCTATGGTATAGTGTGAGACTGCTCATCATTTACCATCGGTTGAGGTGGCTCATGGCTCAACTGATGTCACTGCCTCTGACCAGGAGGTCAGAGGCAGATCGATAGCCTGAAGGTGCAGGCAGTGGGGAGACGGGTTGGAGGCCCCGAGCCGCCCGGACCCTTAGTTCGGATGGCCCCCAGTTGGGTTCTTGGCTTCGTCGTGGCAGTGGCCCAATACTCTGGGCATAGAGGAGGGACTTGGCGTCCCGGCGCATGTGACTGGTGCGTCGTCATACAGGCGATATTGACTCCGGTGCTAGCTCGGAGCTGGCAGAGCGGCCCTAGACCCAGGCATTGAATGGGGAGGTTGCCGAGAGGGCAAACTGCATTCCGGCGGGACCCGGATATTGGTCCAAGGGGGTACTTGTACCCCTGCGGAGGGTGTAGGTAAATGGCACCGCCTAGGGACTCACCTTGGGGCTTGCCCCCCAATAAAGTACAAGTGCAAGGGGTGCCATATGGCATGCACGTTTATTACATGACCAGGAGATCTTAAGGTGCGAGTTCTGACGGTGGCAGGACTTTCAACACTAGCTACATAGGTTCAACGGCAGTCTCGAGGAGAATCGCGGCCGGCTGCTCTGATCGGTAGTTTTCCGAGATTTATCCGATCAGCACCGGCAGGAGCAGTAGCTGAAGAAACGGACCGCGCGCGATCTTTGCTTCTTCTTCCTTGTCCTATTCTCACCCCTTACACATACACTTACATGCTCAAGCCTACTATACATGTCGGGAGTTAGAGCTTGTTCCGGCTGGGTTGGTGTCCCGCTGTTGGGAGGAACCTGGTAGGAGAAAACCCTGCTAGCCGACGTGTAGGCCAGTGCCGAATCTCGTCATCCAGCGGAGAGAAATCTCGCGGTAAAACTTGCAGTAAACGTACAAGACCAATGAGCTTGAAAGTTCACGCGCAAGAAAACGCTAATCAATCATCTGTGAGTTAGGATTCGTTTCTTGGATTCTTGGCTTGCGCCCACTTCCACGCCTTTATCCCGGGGTTTTGGGGATGTTCCCGAAGGTGGCGGACTTCCACTCACTTTTTCCTCCCATTTGCTTGCTAATTTCACACTTTCAAATGCCGACCGGTTCTCGTGGATTTGGTGGTGGAGAGAGTGGGTTTCGAGAGAACACTTCTCTGAAGGTCTTGTGTTGTCGGGCCTATGGCCTGTAGAGCGCGCGCCGCGATCCGCCGATGCACTGCCCCGCAGACCCATGGACCAATGATCAAATTGCGTCAATAAACCTCTGTGGAGTTCAAATATGGGTCGGCGGGGGGAATTGTTGATGTAGAGTGTGGATTGTTGGCTGGTTGTCTCGGGGCTTTGGAATTATCCCCTAACTCTTCTTCCGCATTGGTCTCATCATCATTCACATAATATCAACGCCACTGTTATGTCCAGAAAAAATGCACCAAGAAGTAATTAGTAACATAAGTTTATCATCCATTTCATACAATTCGTAGATCCCAATCGTATCAATAACAATGCTTACTACCGTATCTCCAGAAGATGCCCAACGATATGTACTATCATCGTCGCCAGGAGATTTATAAGTTCAAGCCAAAGTTACCAGGATCCAAACAAATACAATTTTTCGAAGCATGGTTGGCGTAGGCAATGCGAGTCACTATAACAATCGACAAAACTCAGAGCTCCATCACAAAATCGTACCAGACCAAACTCCACCAGACTCACTGCTCCGTCGCGCGATGTTCCTTGTATTCACCTGGCGACGTCATCACTAGTGACTCGCCTTTACCTCCCTTAACAGCTTCTGGATCTGCTGCCATATGAACCTAAAATCTCCGCCCCCCGGGTGCGCTCGTTACAACTTTAAACTTCTTTTTGTAACCAACTTTAAACTACTTTATGTAACTGTACACTACTTTATGTAATAATACCAACCACCATCCGTCCATCTTAATTTATCAAGTATGGTACTGAGAATCATAACAGAAAAAAGACATTTTCATCAATTACATGAAAGAGCTTCGGAAATATGCTCATTTTTAGAAAATACTTCGAATCGTTCTCTCGTGTATTGAGTTACAGCAATACCCGCGTCACTAGTGTACCAAACGTGCAATATCACTTTAATGAGGAGTCCCACATTGCCATATTCGTACACGTCTCCGTCTGGCGGAAAATTGAGAAGATTTTCCAAATATTCCCCGAGTGCGTAGTGTACCTCAATCAGTCTTACAGCATTCCTTGTGTAAGTGATGTAAGGAACCTATGTTTAAATGTTGCAAGATAGAGGAATTGAGGCTGAGAGTAGCCAAATATAGCGGACATTGAATTTGGATTTCCAACGACGTTGTAACACAGTCATTATCTCATTCCACATCTTCTTGTAGTCGATTCGTGGCTGTCGGAAACAGAAGTGAGGTCCGATGTCACTCAGGTTGATCCAGTGTTGCTTTCGAGACTAGTAGATGAACGTGTTCAAGTATCGCAATTGATTCGTGGTGGTTGGAAGTTTGAAAGAGATTCGCTAACATACACATCGGTCATATGTCGCAATAGGTTTATGGCTATCGGTCAGAAGATTAGTTTCAATGCAATAGGTTCGTTAGTGACAGATCCAGGAGAGAGACCTGATGAATCTCGCTGGTAGAGGGCGGCAGCTGTATGCTGTCTGTCGAAATTGGAACACACGGGTTTGGTGGGTTGGTTGCAGCTAAGAAGCTTGCCACCAAACAATTTCGGTCAAGCGTCTGAATATTTCTTTAGTGTCGGGACCAGAATAGAGGTCTGATCTCAGTCTGCAGCTAAGTACTGTAAGTGGAGATTGGAACAGATGCTTTCTCCTATTTACGTCAGTCATTGTCGCATTCTGTTAGAATTTGTCGTGACGGGAAGCTGCTACCTCTCAAGTCTATAAAGGATGTGGTCACCAGTAAAGTTGGTCACTAGTAAAGTATCGCAATTTGTTCGTCACTGTCGTGGTCGTATATGTGGTTTACTACCACTCACATCGATGTAGTAGCAATCGGTTCGTTGCTTCGAGGCAGAAGAATGTCCCGATACCATATACGGTTGTGGTGGAAGTGTTCGTTTTTCACGGGTCCAAAATATAAAGATTCCTTTTCACGGTGGAGCAATTACTTCTTTGCAGATGGAATCAGGGGGCTTGCTTGAGTCACGTCGCTAGAGTTCGCAATTATATTGCCAGAAAAGCAGACCTTTACCACTCACGGAATTCAAATTTCGTAATCAATTCTGGCCCAGAAAACTCGCCCGCTACCATATCTGTCAGTCATATGTCGCAATCGGTTCGTGTTTTTCGGGACAAAAATATAGGCGTGCTACAATTCACGGCGACTGTGGGTTGGAATAGGCGTATGCATTTCGGAACAGGAGAGGCGCGCTACCTCTCACATCGTTCAAGTATCGAAATCTGTTCGTGGCTTTCGAGATCAGAAGAGTGGATAGTGGGTTGGTGCTGGCTGCGTGCGGGGGCCACAGGCAGTGACGTAACTACCGCCAGCGGAGAAGGTGCAACTACCTGGGACTCCCAGGCTCAAGGGGTCCCCAAAAGCAATATTTTTTTGTTTAACTGAACACATTTTAAAGACCCCTTCTGAAAGCGATTTGTCTATTACCATAAATTTATTAGTGTAAAGTTTGAACTGCCTCGTGGTTAGATCCTGGTCAGCGTGCGAGCTTTCCACTACGCGGCCCCGGGTTAGATTTCCCAGTCGAGGCAAAACTAAAGTGTGCGTTTTGCTTGCTATGTCCCAGTATATGTTGCTGTGTGGCGATAAGACAATTCAGGAATGAGGCGTTGGGATGTCTACGTGCTAACCATACGTACCCCTTAACCGAAGGCTGTGAGGCAGGGACGTCGCCGGTAGGCCTGAGCCCGTTCACGAGCTGTCGCGCCAAGTACATACATACAAAGTCAATTACGTATTTTATTATGAATACACGAAGAGGACACGAAAAACGAAATGGAGGTATTTGAGGGTTGTTTTTTCATGTATTGCATTCAAAAATTTTGACCGCGACTAATGGTGTCTCAAAATTAGTAAAATCTTATTTTGATCTTTGTCAAGTACGGGAATTGATTGAAGAAGCTCGCAAAGATTAAAAAGATTTTAGAGGTGTCTTTGACAACGTCAAATCCGATGCAGTACAGTTCGCTACATCTTATGTAGCGAACGTGTAGCTCAAATAGTTTAACATTTATGCGTCTCAGTTGCACTTTCAATTCGTTGTTTGCAATTTGTTGCACAGCGTTGGTTTCATTTGCGTTTCTAATTTATTTGCAGTGTTAATTTCTTGTACCAGAAGGGCAGAGTTGTGACTATAATGTTAGTGTTTGAGACGATAATGTTAACAAAACAAGTTCACATATGGGCTACACAAATTTCCGTTTTATTATTCTTAATCAGTTCGATGATTCAAGATCATTGGGGCGATGATTTAGACCCATGATTGTGATTACTGTTTATAAACCAAGGAGCTTCTACATTTTATACAGAACGGGTACCCCTAGATAAGAGGGTAAAAATGTCCCTAGTATAAAATGAAATATAAGTTGTTAAACTCCATGATTAAAAAATGATATTTGAACAGTTTATTCGCCCAAAGGATCGCGGAAACGATTGCGATGGGGGTCACTGACCCAGATACTTCGGTTTTACACTTGTTACATGCTATTGTTATAGATCCCATTTGGTAACATTGTTAAAATCAATATTATTTTGCCTTTTGATGGTCAGTATAATCTATAATTGTACAGGAAACGTTGTGCTGCTGAAAATATTTTACTTACCACCTAAATTTGTGAAAAGATTTTAATTGTTTAGTTTTGCTGAATATGGGTTGTAAAATAATGTACAAGCATGAAAATCTTTTGTAGTGAGCTATTGATACAGACGCCTATGTCTAGTATTATAGCTATAGACATCTGTATTCGCTTAAAATAAATTCCCACCATTAAGTCATTTTTGCCTTGCTCATGCTGACTGGCATGCATATATAATCATACTCATCCTGGCTACATTACGAGGTAGAAGTTTTCCCCCTAAATATAGAAACTAGATTCATACACTTTTTACTTTCCCGTATTCGTACGTATACACGGAGTGATATACGTAGTATAGGGAAAGTTATGTAATGCTGCGCGAAAAAATGGCCAATTTTCGGCGGAAAAAAATTAATTGCCGGGCCGTGAAAACGAATAAGTGGATAAAACCAGTTGCTAAATTAAGAAAAAATCCCCTAACACGTGGTGTATCCAGAAACCCTGTTTTCTAGGTATTTGATACCGAAAACCCGATTGAAAGGAAAACGTCCGTCTGTCCGTCCGTCCGTTTGTCCGTCTGTGAACACTGCTAGCGCCTAAATCATACGTACGATTTCTTCCAAAATGGATATTCCCCGGTCGATCTGATTCTAGTCGAAGCTTTGAGATTTTGAAAAAGATTCTTCAAAATTTGGAGGTACTTTGTATGAAGCCCCCCGGGGATTTTCAAAATTTTCTCAAAAACGGCTCCAAATTTTTTCTTTAAATTTCTTGCATGAATAGAGTAAAATACACTTTTTAACATGGCATAGGTCCGATTTTCACGTACAGCAATGAATTTTCGAAAATTGTGAAGTGTGGTCTATCGGTTGGTTTTTTTCAAAAATTACAAAAATGGAATTTTTTAACTTGTCTCTCACGTCGTTAATATTTACATTATCGGCGATTTTTTCACATTATTATATTTACGAGCACATGTGCTTTAAATAATGTCAAGTAAAGTTTCTCGAAAACACTACCGTTTTCTGTGAAAAGTAGCTCAAATTTCGGCATTTTCAGAAATGCTCAAACGTCATTTTCTCATATATGGCTGCAATTTTTTTCTTGAAACTTTTGTAACGGATAGTGCTAATTACACTCTTTAGTATAGCGTGAAGTTTATTTTGAGTTTTTTTTGTTTTTTTTTCAAAATTATATAAATGTAAATTTTTTGAAAGATCTCTCATATCTTTAATATGCACACTATCCGCAATTTGTAAAGATGATTATATTTGTGCGTGTAAGTGCTTCAAATAACTTCAAATAAAGTATTTTGAAAACTCAAAAATTTTCTGTGAAAATGAGCTTCAAATTTCGCATTTTTAGTAGTGCTAAAACGCCATTTTCTCTTAAACGGCACCTAATTTTTAAAAGAAAATTGCCATTTACGGCTAGGTTTTTGTGTTCTTTAATATTCTAAAATTAATGTTTCCGTTCTACCAATAGGAAACCGAAAAATTAAGAAAATGACAAAAAATGTACTTTTGGCGATGATAGATGGTAGCTGGCAAGAAAGAGTATGTGGCAATTCCGAATAGCTAGCGAAGACCCAAGAAAATAGAAAACTAATACGAGAAAGTCTGTGCCATTTGTAGCACCACTAGTTCTTTGCCGGTGCCCGGCAATAAGAGTTTCTCTGCCGAAAATTTTCTGTTTATTCGCGCAACATTACATTACTTTGTCTCTAATACGTAAGCGGTGGAGAGAAAGTAAAATATACCTCTTATAAACGTGAAATAAAATATAACTTTGTTCATGTTATTTATTTTCATTAAAAATGGTGATTATTGTAGTAGTCTTTACCATTTTGACAAATTAAAAATAATTTTTACGTACCTATATTAGATTCATCGAAGAATTCTAAATCAAATTCTCTCTCTCTAAATGATTGTAAGAATTGTTTCACTTATTTGAAATCGATGCAAATTCTATAATGTAGGAGAATTATATCTACCCGTTTGTGTACTCGTCTCTTATTCTGTATCTAGTATGTATTATAACAATTGTTTTGATTTCAAATTAGAGTTACGAAACCGTAAATAAACGTGTTTATCTTGCCTGGATCTGAGGGAATATTGCCGTGCATTCGTATCCTTCGCCTGAAGCGATTTTCATCTAACCAACTTGTCGGTTACATAATAAATTATGGAAGCTGGTTCTCTGAATATGCCGATACACACAGGTTTGTAACGGATGAGTGACCAGCATTTAGAATTCCTGTTTTATTTGCTTACATGGCTGTGACACTAGAATTACACTACGCGCATCACTTTAAGTGAAATTTATGTCAACAATCAGACCTTTATATTGTAGATTATTAAAAACTGATTGATTAGCGGTTCATTCTATAAAAATATTCAGAGTAGGTATTGAAATTAAATTTAAATAAAACATAGGCAAAATACTACTTGCACGTAATCAGCATGTAACTAATAACATTCATAAATTAAAAAATAATAACATATTAAATTTCGTAAATAAAATAACTTTAAATGGTCCCTTCGTTGCGGTTGTGTCTCAACAGTGTTCCCGTTTTTCGTGGTTTCTAATCAATCAAACGTCCCCTATGCATTGCTACGAATTTCTCACAAGCTCGTTAACAGCCACAGTAGCCTGTTTCCCCTAGGCCACTTCATTCCATTTTGATTTTCCGGTCCTCACATTTCCCTCTTAAATACTACACTCACTTTTGCAATGTCGACTGCTTCGCCTCTTTTTCTTGTAAACCTTCTCAGCAGCATTTGCCAACTACATCACTATCGCCATGATTATAGCCACCACCGCGTCACCCAGTTGTTTGAAATTCCCGACCACTGCTGCTATTCCCTTGTTGGTTATATAAAACTCATTGTACAGGATATGAATTTCGCATTTTAAAATTTAAAAAAATTTTAAATTGAACTCCGAAACTTTTTCAGGGACATGGAATTGATAATATGCTGATGTCTTTTTTATAATTTTTTTCGATCATCTCACAATTAGGCTAAGTATAATTTAAAAATGTGTTGGAAACCAAAATGTATTAGAGAGAAGAAGGATTTGATAAGTTTTAGAAGTTAGTTTTATACGTTGCAAATATTGGAAGACCAGTCGGGAGCTTACAGCTTATCCCTGCTGGGGCGGTGGGGGAGATACTGCTCGGGGGAAAACGCGCAAGCCAACGGGTAGGTCGGCACCAGATCTCAACATCTCTCGGGGCAAGATCACCGCCACGTCTCGCATTGAAGCATGTACTACACTTACGGGGTTAAGGACCTTATCGGTTGACGCGCCAGGAATCGCTAATCAATCGATTTACACCTTGCTCTGTATCATCCTCAGACATGTCGCGTCTACACTCTTTTGTCCTTGCTCTTACCTGGTCCCGTCTCTGTTCCCCTCCCCCTCTTCTACCTTGCTTCTGCTCCCCTCCCCCTCTTCCACCCCTCTTCTGGTCCACTCTCCCTCTTCCACCCCGCTTCGCTCCCCTCCCCCTCTTCTGGTCACCTCTCCCTCTTCACACCCCTCTTCTGGTCCCCTCTCCCTCTTCCACCCCGCTTCTGCTCCCCCCCCTCTTCCACCCCTCTTCTGGTCTCCCTCTCCCTTTTCCACCCTGCTTCTGCTCCCCTCCCCCTCTTCCACCCCTCTTCTGGTCCCCTCTCCCTCTTCCACCCCGCTTCTGCTCCCCTCCCATCCCCGCGACCTCTACTCTGCATCCGCGCGCCGTTGTGCCTCGCGCCGGCGCCGCGCTGCCGTCGTGAGTTCGCACCTGCCGTTTCCCAGAGGGCCAGCCAAGACGCGCACCGCGACGGGGGGGGGGAGAGGGCTGGCAGGAGAGCCCTGCCGACTCGGCGGAGATTTTACGAGGTCTGAAGCCGTAAACCGCACCGCGCCCACGTGGCCAAGACGCGCACTGGCCCTCGACGGCCCCAAGGCCCGCGCCGCGGAGCACCAACTTTGTGAAAAAGTTTTATTTATTTAACGTCCAAAACAGTAAAAACTGTGTATAACGCGTTTTTGTTTTGTTCTTGGAGATAATCTACTTTTAGTATACAGAAGCAGCAGAAGACACCGTCTTTGCATTTACGAAATAAATGGAGGAAAACAAATCTGTATACCCACAGAAGAAACGCATTGATGAAGGTAATGTTGACATCAAGTTTGAAGGAGTCATAGTGTACTTTATTTTAGCCTGTGAAATTGTGTACATCTTATATATAAAATTCTCGTGTCACAGTTTTAGTTACCATACTCCTCCGAAACGGCTTGACAGATTTTGATGAAATTTTATATGTATATTCAGTAGGTCTGAGAATAGGTTGTTATCTATTTTTATACCCCTTAGTAATAAGGGTGGTCCACCCCAATATTTTTTTTATTTTTCGCTCTAGACATTTTAAGGCAACCCGCTACACACGGTATGTATTTCACACTGCGGTATTTCACCCGCTACACGGTGTTTCTCCATATTACGCACCTGCTCAGGGATGTGCAGAATCTGCTATTAAATGTGAATAACGCGGAGACGGAGAAAGAGAGAGAAGGAAGGAGAAAGAGAGATATAGGGGCAGAACAACGTCTGTCGGGCTCAACTAGAAACATCTTTGTCTCCGCGATACATTGTTGCGTTAAGTTTGAGGAGTCTTAAGCATATTAGAGACTAATATACCATTAATACTATAATTAGCAGGAAAACAAGCACAGCAATTACTATTTCACTACAGGTAGATATGACATTGGGACTAGGAACTTTGTTTTAATAATTTGTGATGTTTGTTGCGGCGAAATGTTTAATTAGCCTTAATTAATGTTTAGTTACCCTTCGGAAGTTGATATTAAATTCTCGAATGTACAAAATGGGGAACAGATTCAGTGTTGAATAGTTAAAAAATGTGTACATGCATTTTATAACAACTTTTTAAATGATTGTTCTTTAGAGAAGATTTATTTATTATCGTTAATTATTTGCTCCTGCCGTCTTTTAATATATAGATTTTCGTTTTTACTGCCATTTAGTGCAACAATAGGTAAAGAAAACCCTGATTTATTTACATGATATAATGATGTAATTATCACTTGACCAGTATCCCCGCAAGGCGTCTACCGGCGTCACTTCGGACCAATGTTGCCAGATATCGATATATGAATTATTGATGTTTCCCCTATTTTTAAATTATATTAGCAAATCTGCATTCATTAGAAGAAATCCGCATTTTCGAACTTAAAACTTCGCAATCGCAAGTTTCACATCTGGCAACATTGCTTCTGACCCAATACGCAGCACGGTGTAGGGATGAGATCTCTCACACAATAAGCCGTTTCTCACTCACTACAATTTTCGGTCAATATTTTTATTGTTTGGGCGTTAATCGTAATTTTACAATTATCATTTTTCTATTTCGGTGTAATTTTTAAATAATTTATGATTAATTTGCAGGGCTGTAATGAAAAACGTCGAAGCCATCATTTTAAATGGCAAATTTCGAGGTGATAATATATTACTGCCACGGATCCCTATTATACCCACAGATGTGCCAATTCAATTAAAACGTCTTCAATTTCCGTTAAGATTAGCATTTGCGATGACTCTCAATAAGTCTCAAGACCAAACGATGTCTGTTTGTGGCTTATTTTTTAGCGCACCATGTCTTTCACACGGTGAAATTATACGTGGCATGTTCTCGAGTGGGCAAACCATCCAGTTTATTTGTGTTCGCTAAAGATGGGATAACAAAAAATATTGTACACTCTATTGCGTTGGGGGATTGATATGTTTTTTAGTAAAATTATTAGAATTAGCAATGTATATCATTTCAAAAAATAAATTACAATAAATTAAAAATATAAATGCGCTCCATGCCTCTTCAGCTCATATATACTACATTCTCAAACACTGACAATTAGTCATTTTTTCTACTAAAATAATCCTAGGAATAATTTTATGGCAAAACAACGTTTGCCGGGTCAGCTTGTATTACAATAAGAAGAACCTGGCCAGACAATTTTGAGATATTTTCTTCTGTCTATGGAATGAAAAAAATGGCACAATTGGCCGTCAGATACTCGAGAAGGGTATCACTGACAACGAATAATTGCATTGATGAAGATAGTGTTTGCATCAAGTTTCTAGAAATTATGATGTACTTTATTTTAGCCTGTGAAATTGTACATTTACAGGAAGAAAAACCTGACCAGATATAATTTTAAGATATTTTCTTCTGTCCATGAAATGAAAAAAATAGCAAAAATGGCCGTCATATATCTCCGGCCACAAAAGTAAACTTTGAATGTAGTGGAATCTGAATTTTTTTCGAATATTTTCTGTCCACATAATATAACGTGAAACAACGGACCTCATAGCGCTCATGCCTCCACATATTCTTTTCAATAGCGCAAGCCATTTACATATTCGAAAATACTAGAAGGGAATGAAAGTACTTTTTAGAGAATTGTAATGGTAACGATGCGAATTCACTTCTAAAAGTGAATTGTAAAAGTCACTTGTATTATTACCCAATATAAAAAATCATCTCCACCCAAGATGCGTTTTGATTCCGCTTCTATTCAAGTCGAGGGCAGTCTTACCATAACTACTTGCCTAGCGATCATGTTTTTTAACTATTACAGTTTGTTTTCATGATAAAAGGATGCTTTTATATGATTTATTTTGCTCAAAAAATCATTACAAACTGAGTTTGACAGGCGGGCAAGAAGTATAATATGCTCGAGCTCCAGAATTTCTACCCACTGTTGAATGATGAATAAAAATATCAAGAAAACGAGGTTAGGAACACTTAAAATCTAGACATTTTCGCCCTCTGGTAATGCCCAAGGAATACTTATTTTAGTGTGTAAACGAAATACAGATTTGATTTTATTGTATTGATAATAAAATAGCAACAGACAGCTCTATTCTATCAAATCCGATCGATATTGAGGCACTGACCTACAACTTGAAGTACAGTTCTTGTTACAGACATATTAAATATTTTAGAAATAAGCAATACAATTTTTACATTAAGAATTTATATATTATTGTTAAAATAAATCTTATTTTTCTTTTCGGTGGCTGGTATAGTCTCTAATTGTTTAAAAACAATTAGGCATAGCTATGTAAATGACTAGTTCAATGTAATGACGTGTGTTTTTGTGTGTTTGGGCGATTAATATACGTTCGTTACGTCATTTCGTATCGGGTCCTTTTTCTGTTAGTCATAAACCTGAGATTACTACGTATGACCCGGGGTCATATAAGGCACTTACAAAATAAACTCTAGTCGGTGTAGCAATTTTATGTGATGACCCTTCGCCGTACATAACATTTATTAACTTGGACAATGCCGGGCACGTTGGGGAGGCTGGGCGTTGTCCTGGATCGTGGTATGATGCAAATTGTAGACTAGTAATTGAACACATATAGTTGACAATTGCATCGCAAATGTGGTGGATGCTTGATTATTAGAAAGAAATGCAAATCTGTATAGAATAAATGCATTTACATATGGAACATAATTCTGGATATACGTGTTGCTTCAGGCCACTTACGACTGACTGCCGTCGTAATTTTAAAATGTATCATTTATTGGCCGTGGCCTAAACAAATTAATTCCGCACATTATTTTGCCGTTGACATGGCTCTGCGACAAATACACGGGGCGCTGCTTGCGGGAGAAACGCCGCTCCACATCGATGCAGGCAACCTCTTTGGATGAGTTTCTGTAGCGGTTAATGAAGGGCGAGTTCATCGAGTGAAAATAGCTTATTCCGAGTCGAGGCCAGACTTTTATTTATTTATTTATTTATTTACGTCAAAAACAGTTAAAAATCTGCGTGTGACGAGCTATGGGGAGAAGTGGATTTTGTGCACGTTTTCCTAATTCTGTGATCTCTATCCTAAACCATATTCTAGTCAAATTTTGAATACAGAAAAGAGAGGGTTTTTTTTCGAGTTTTGTTGACAAAATATTCGCTCTTATATAATAAAATATATTTTCAAAGGTAAATTAGCTATAAATTTCTGCCCTGAACCCTCATGTTCTTCATGAGAGAATAATACTTTTTGCCGCGATAATATGGAAAACGATAATTTGAATAACTATATTTCCCACTGAAATTCAGTAGACGTGCACAAATAATGAAGTTACATTTATGTCCAGAAGCAAAACAAGGGACCATATCAGCATTTGCTCAAGGATCAGGGAAACTGGACGAAAAGCCTGATCGAGATGGGGGCCATCAACCCAGAAACTGTGGTATAATACTTGTTATGATGATTATGACATGATGTGGTGTTGATGGCAAGGCCAGATAATGTGATGCTTGACTAACACGCATCTCGGGTGCCTCTTCTAGGGCTCCGGCCTTCACCCTTCACCGAGGAATATGTGCGACAAGTGTCGCGAAAATGTGCTTGCTAATAATTACAATAGTTATAGAAAAATAGAGTCCTGCGCATGCAGAGTTCAGGATGCGCCACGAAAATCTTGGTCAATTCAGCGTGGATTTCTGTTATTCTGCTTAAATATTTCTCATCTGATGTTGAATATTTCTGCCCTTCGCGTCGGTCCGCGCGTTTACACTGTACCTTTCACTATCCTCTCCTATTTCGCGATTCCCTGACCACGTGATCCCAAGACGTGATGGCTATTTATCCCTTTTTTGTATTTCCTTTTGTTTGGTGAGAAAGATGACACCACTTCTGAAAAATTAGGAACGTATTTTTATAAATAAGAAAAATCATTTTTATACGCTGCCTAATATTATTTTAGGTCTAGAAAAGCCTGTAATGGCTTTAATATTTTCTTCCACTGGCAAAGTTCTCCCTGACCCTAATGTTTCAAATACATCACTTCACTCTGAGCGAATTTACATTTGGTTGGCTTAATTGCCAAACCATGTTCATTAATTTGTTTTAAAATCTATTAAAGCCATATAATATGATCTTCCCAAGTTCCCCGACACAACAGCTATGTCGTCTAAGTATGGTAAAGTATAGCATAAGTTTCAAATATCTTTTGACATAAACAAAAATCGAAAGGCGCACTTTTCAGCCGCCATCTTCAAAGGTCTGTAGATACCGATTGGTCTGATAAATGCGGCTTTACTAGCCTATTCAGTTAATTTAATTTTCCAATATCCTTTCGATAAATCTATGATATTAATAATGACTTAGATGCTTCCTCTATCCTTTCCTCAATATTCATGACAATATTTGGTTTTGGTAATTTCGGTGAGTTAAGGTCTTTTCCTGGCGCTTCGACTAAGAGCATAGCAGACAAATACTCTAAATCTCCATCTACAATAATTACTCCCTTAATCATTTATATCATATCTTTTTTTTTATTTATGACGAGTTGCCAATATATATATATAATTCATGCCATATTTTACCATCTGTTTCTAATTCTAAGTAATGATCTATTAAATCAGTTTTTACTTTCCCGTATACGTACGTATACACGGAGTATAGGAAAAGTTATGTAATTCTGCGAGAAAAACCGGCGAATTTTCGCCAGAAAAAATTATTGCAGAGCTCTGATAAATTAAAACAAATTAAGGTAAAAAAATCCCTTAACATGTGGTGTAACCAGATTCCATGTTTTGTGGGTCCGTAATACCGAAAAAACCAATTAAAAGCAAAACGTCTGTGTGTAAAAAACGCTAGTGACGACACCATTCAAACGATTTTCTCCAAAATTGGAATGTTCCAATCATTCTGACTGATACCGTGGCCTCTTGAATTTGAAACCGACATTTTAATTTTAGGGGGTACTTTACATGAAGCCTCCTGGACATTTTCAAAATTTAAAAAAATGGTCCCGACAATTTTGACTAAATTTTCACACCGCACTTTTGCAGCAATTTGTAAATACTATTGTATTTGTGAGTTAAATTTCTTAAAATGACTTTTAAAGGAATTGGAATTTTTCGAAAACTGGAAAATTTTCTGTGAGAAAGAGATTTAAATTTCGAATATACAGTAGCGCATAAACGCATTTTCTTAAAAACGACTCCAAATTTTTCCAAGAAAATTGCCATTTAGAACGAGGTTTTAGTTCTTTAATATTCTAAAATTAATTTTTCCTTCTTCTTTTCTACTTTTCTACTTTTAGGAAACTGAAAAATTAAGAAAATGTCAAAAAATATGGTTTTGGCGACAATAGGTGGCAGCTGGCAAAGAGTATGTGGCAATTACGAATAACTAGCCTAGACCCAAGAAAATAGAAAACGAATATGGAAAAGTCCGTGGGTCATTCCATGTCCAGTCAGCCAAAATTTCCCGACCATCTTCCGATTAAACTGAAACTTTTTGAATCGTTTTAGAATGACGAAGAAACATTGAATATTGTCTTTTTGGAATTAAATTTTACTTCCTTTTGAAAATTTTGAAATGTGATGTTCTGCATGAGTTTCAGAGGGTATTATCTAAAAAACTAGTACATCTTCAAATTTGATTATACTTTGCAACTTGCTACGGGCGAGAAAGTACGTGTTGCTTCAACACCACAAGTTCTGCAAGACGTATGTTGGGGCCAACTCTGGCGTAGAGCGGCATAGAACGCGCGCCGAGCCGTTCCACGCAGAGCATTTGCGAGTCGCCGCGCCGTCTAAATCTGCTAAGCCTCGTGGTGCGTCGGCCTCGATTTAAGCGCGGTCGTTATCAGCCGTCGACGCTCGAGGTGCGGCCGGCAGCGCGCTCGACGCCCCGCCCTGCCCTCCCACTCCCGCGTTCCCATTTCGCCCCGCTCTACCTCGCCTCTTCTCGCCCCGACTTCATCCCTCACCCCCGCCTTCCTATTTCCTCCACTTTACTTCGCCTATGAAGCCCCGACCTCACCCCTCACCCCTGCGTTCCCATTTTGTGCCACTCTATCTCGCCTCTGAAGCCCTGAACTCACCTCTGCGTTCCCATTTCGCCCCCACTCTAACTCGCCACTGAAGCCCCGACCTCACCCCTCACCTCCACGTTCCCATTTCGCCACACTTACCACGCCTCTTAAGCCCCAACCTCACCCTTCACCCCCGCGTTCCCATTTCGTGCCACTGTACCTCGCCTCTGAAGCCCTGACCTCACCTCTACGTTCTCATTTCGCCCCACTCTACCTCGTCTCTTAAGCCCCGACTTCACCCTTCACCCCCGCGTTCCCATTTCGCCCCACTCTACCTCGCCTCTTCTCGCCCCGACCTTACTCTTCATCCCCGCGTTCCCCTTTCGCCCCACTATACCTCGACTCTTAAGCCCCAACTTCACCCCTCACCCCCACGTTCTCATTTCGCGCCGCTCTACCTCGGCTCTTCTCGCCCCGCCCTCATCCCGCACTCCCGATTTCTAGATCAGGGAAGGATTCTAAGTGTGCATCAAGTGATGAAGCTAGTTTTCTTGCAGTGATTTCCTTATTATAAACGGTATCAGGCTGTATTGTAACTGACAATACAAAAAGTGTTTAAAAGTCTTCATGTAAGACCGTTTATTCAAGATCTGCCGAAAGTTACATAAGTGAAGTATATATAAAAAAGTGAAAATATGCCAAAAATGTAGTTACATAGAATGATGAGTTTGTCTCCTAAAATGTTATCTCTTTTTCAAGGCGTTTCTTGGGAATTTAAAGGATTATTGTCTCTTATTTTCTCTGTATCGTACTACTTACTTCAGTGTAAATAAGCGCGATCTAAAGCATTCCTTAGAGAAAACATCAATCATCTTGTTCCCCTTTTCCTAATCCTGTGCATCGTCCACTTTCTCAGTAATTTGGCGTTCATCGCTATTATAAATTCCCTAATTTTCTCAGGAGTTACTGTGAAGGATATGGACCTATTTCAGCCATTTCTTGACTTGTTTAGAACAAACACGAATAGTTCTCATTTTCATCGGCAAGAAGCTATTATTTTGTTCCCTTGAAGTTGCTATCTTTGTAATGTCGTTTGTGCTCGCTGCGAGCTTTTACGTCACCCGTTCATTGTACAAGGGAGGGGTAAGTCAGGCCATTGGTCAAGAAAAGCGGTTTTTAGCTCACCCTTGCTGCTGCTGCTACTGCTGCTCTCGTTAAGCCTCTCCGACGGAGCGAGACCGCCTGCGGCGAGTTCACTTGGCTCTTCCTCGGAATTATGGGAAGGAAGCAAAAAACAAATATTGGAAAAATTTCTTTCGATAACCTGGCATATTCAATGTTATCTGCTGTGGTAATAAGATCTGCTGTGGTTTAACTGAGAGTGTTGGAAATTCAAAAATAAATTAAGAACCAGTGAATTATAAATAATAATTGTACTGATATGTAGATTGTAGAATTCTAGTGTTGTATTAATTTATTATTGAATTATGCTATGTAAAAAAAGTGTCTGGGATACAGTAATTTTTGAACTTACAAAAGGAGAGCTGCCACCGGGATCTTTTCCAAAGCATTTGATATATTATTGTTATTATTATTAATATTATTATTTGCGTATAGGCCATTTATGACCACGCTACACGTCATCACCGAGATCCAGAGAAATAAACATGTGTAATTCAGTTTGGGTCAGCGTTATGCTAGATCCCGTTTTATCCCCCAGGGTTGTTAGCGATCTCTGCCACGGGGCCGAATTATTATTATTAATTACTTATTTCTCAGTTCGAGAAGAGTGCAATCTAGACTATTGTGTGCCTCCGCCCGTGAACATGTCGGCCGTGCACATTGGTGAAAAGGTGCTCATGCTCCGCTCCCTCAGTATCTCTAAGTCCGTCTTTTCAGGGATCTTCTGGATGGGAGGGCTAGAACTAACGGGTTGATGTAGTGCGGAAGTGTTTCGCAAGTGAAATGTATTTTGCGAGTTTTAATTGTGTTTTGTGTGTTATTTCCTGTTCTTCTGTGATTCGTGTTTGAAGCAGGGAATTCCTCATCCATATACTCCTAGTCCGCAATTCTAACACGCAACACCCACGGTGCTGGATACTCGGATTGACTTGAGATTTTACCAGCTTGTTCAGCACCTTTCAAAACCCCTACATACACATTTTTACGTGCTATGAAGTATTGCAATTAGTGTTTTTGCGATAATTAGTATTGGGATCTTTCTTGACCTTACCGCCTCTGGAAGGGCGGAAATCGCTGCTCGCTGCTGGTTCTGCAGACGTTACTCATACACCGCGCCTGCACTATCGGCCTGTCGGCAAGGTCTCAGTTACTTGGAGGGCAGGCGGGGTGACAAAAACGGGTGTTCACTTTGCAGGTTCAGATGGAACGAACGCGCTTGGAAATATGACACCTGCTGATAGACGCCGCCTAACGTTCCTAGCGCTGCCGAAGCAACGGCTCGCCCGCTGCAGGAAGCGCGAAGGTCACGAAAGGTCCTGATACAAAA
This sequence comes from Acheta domesticus, assembly GCA_031308135.1. Classification (NCBI taxonomy): domain Eukaryota; kingdom Metazoa; phylum Arthropoda; class Insecta; order Orthoptera; family Gryllidae; genus Acheta; species Acheta domesticus. Next base: position 18,637,781 of record JAHLJT010003656.1, read on the forward strand.
TGCCTATAAAACACTATTTATAATATTCCATAGCACTTCAAAATTTGCGTATATAGGTTTTGCAAGGTGTTCTGTCAGCTGATGAAATTTCATGTCAATCCGAGTATCCAGCACGGTGAGTGTTGCGTGTAAGAGAATTTCAGAATCTTGGGAACCGTTGTGCATTAAATCTATGTTGCATTTCTTTACTGTCATCACAATTTATACATATTTTTTACAATCCTCAAAACCTTACTAATGGAATTGTTACTTACCGTCAGTCCTGTGTCCCATCTCGTTTCTTCGGTAACATATTTCCAGAACAGAAAATAATGTTTTCGCGATGTATAAAAAACCTCTCTTCCCATCGAAATGTGAGCGATAAAATCGTGATAAAAGGACTGGTTTTGTTCTGACAGGCAAGTCTCCCCTACAATATTGAATCTGGTATATCATAAATAACCGTTCGTTACAGGAACCTCAAACATCTGTAAAATCAATGACATATTAAAATATAAATTAGAAAGTAAATAAATCAGACATGTTTAGGAGAAATTATCTAATAAGCCAGACTTTTTTGTTCACAGCTTTGTATTGCATGTTTGATGTCTATTTTGTTATTTATTAAAAGTTCTAGTGATTATAATTATTTTTGCCTGGTTAATTTCTGATAAATTGATTCCTGATTCCTGCTTCAAATTGTTTCTCAGGTCCATTAGAATTTAATTAAGTTTTGGTGGTGTTAAATATTAACTAATGAAACAATCTCTTTAACATCTTCTGGAATGATTTCGTTGCTTAAATAGACCAGTTGCGATTCAAACTTTCGTAATTACAGTTACAATAATTCAGAATATAAGTGTTATTGAACTCGATTATTTTCACAAAGAAATTATTACAGTAGAACCTGTCAAGGATAATTCTTCTAGGTTACATTTAATACCGTTAGATAGTAACTCATTGAATATAATAAATATAATATTTTATCTGACATTTTCAGTGATCTAAGAATTTTAATTTTAATTTTTTATGTACTGGGCTTCAGGGTTTATAATAAAATTTGAAACTGCAAAAATTTGTTTTCAAATTGTATGTAAATTTCCTGTCATTCAAATTTAAATCTATTGAAATGTCTATGACATTATTTGCTGAGGTAAAATATTACACTGCATTTAATTCGGAATTTAAACTGTAGTGGAGACAGAACATTGTGGAAGTTTCAATAAAGATTCCCAAGAAAGATTTCATTCGAGGTACTTTTCCTACTTCGCTTTTTTGTTGTTTAAAGACAATTGTAGTTGTAATTAATCATTTATAATAAAAATTAAATAGCATTTTATAAACAATTTTGGAAAGAGTTTTTTGCCTTTTTACAATTTTTGTAGATGTAAATGCCTATATCTTCTTGATATATTCTGGTATGCTTGTGTTCCATTCAATAAGATTGATACTCCCGAAACGCAGATTGGTACATTACATTCTTGCAACTACTTTTAATCTCGCGATTAGTGACTTGTTTACGGACTATCTTGAGCATACCGCACACTACTCAAGTTAAATAAATTAAACGGATAACGAAACAACTTTTGAAACTTCGCAAGCGTGCCACCAAACTCATTATGCCACGACATAAATTAATGAGCTTGAAACATCTATCCACTTCTGACAATTTAGACTTGAGCACTTAATTTGCAGAGCGTGTTTTCATTGCATGACTGTACGTAACTTCCAGAAAGTAGTATCGTGTAACAGGCTGTGAGAACGCCATCTTCTCAAGAGCATTTAAAATCATTTACCTCCATGAAAAATCAATATGAACGCAGACTTTCTACAGGCTTAAGCTACGAAGTAAATTCATGAAGTTTCACGAGTTTCAAAACATTTTGAAACGAGCACCGGGGTCGTACGCCGCCACTTTACCCAGCGACGATATTAAATTTCAAAATGCCAGGGCCATTTCGGTGCACCTGGCTCCGCAACCTCATCTGAGTGTGAAGCGGAGGGCTGACACGAATCAAAGCGGTCGTTGGAGTACCACAGGGAGCAATGCGATTAAATAAAGCAACTCTTCAACAAAATAATTTATTTTCACAAACATCAGACATATCAACAGCATTTCTTAACAAAAGATTATACTCACACATACTTTCTCTCCGCAGTTGTCACACCGGCGCAGTCTTTGATGGCGCAGCGACGGGCTGTCAAGTGGCTAATTGCGTAACGAGAGATCGAGGAACTCGTTCCGACTCCTCTTTTAGGGAACTAGCTTAAGACTGGACCGCCACATGGCGTATGAGTTAGAAATATTCAGATATATTTCTTGGAGGTTATCATATTTTAGAAGTCTGAACTCCATTGAAGGAGTTTTGACACCTCGCGTTATTCGCATCACCATTTCTTATTTCACAATACTCCTTTGAAGAAATGGAGTAAGGAGATTTTAGAGCCATTTTGGATTGAATGCAAAACGTATCTTTGGCAGTAATAGGATTGGAAAGCCTTTTGGTGAGAAAATATGTTCTATTCAACTCGACATATTTTGAGTTTTGTGTAATTTGAAATGAGCCTGTTGAATTTCCCTAATGTATCTTTGATTGAAACACGCTAAAATAATAGTACTGTAAGAAACATTGTACTTTGTATTTGCTTTCAGATAGGGAAATATTTTTAATGTATTCATCGTATCATATTAAATACATGGATGAAGAGAATACAGATATCGTTTACTGTACAACCATCTGAATTTGTGAATGTGGAGAGTATATTACCTTCTTATATTGTCATACATTTCTCCAGATTTGGATCAGAACTACGTCTCTTGTCATAATCATATCCATGCATCCGTATTAGATTAACCGAAAGGAATATATTGTATTTGTTACTTTTCCCTCCCCCAACTTTGAAAGAAAGAAAGAAGGAAGAAAATACTTAAGGAAATAGGTTGTCAACTCTTAGACAATTTTTATACGAAAACCTCTTTTTAGGGAAAAAAAATGTGTGACTGCAGTATCTTGTGATCATTTAAATGAGATAGAAAGTTCATCCACTATTTTATTCTTAATGCCGCTGCAATTGCTGGACGGATCGGAGATAGCATTAGACAATATACACTTTGTTTTTTTCGGGTACTTAAAATGTCCACGAGTCTTGTATTGGAAGTGACACATTTATGCGCAATAGACACTGAATAAAATGTAATTTCTACAGAACGTGACATATCGATAACTTGGATGAATGTTTACTATGTCAGATTGTTAATCTAAATGTTGGTAAAAGTTCCATGGACGACAACTCTATATAGAATATTATAGTATCCAATTGCAGTGCTTTGTTGTTAGATTTTTTCTTGAGAAAATATGCGGTGATCCAGATACTCACTGCAATGTTTTCAAACTAGCTTCTTTGATGATATTTCCAAAATTTGTAACTAACAAGTTTGCAGTGAAGGTTGTGATTGGTGCATCAATTTAGAAATAACAGGAATGACTGGACATTATTAAAATAATATGAAAACAAATAGGGAATAAAACCAGTTGGGATGGAATACACCTTTTCGCAGAAGAAGACGTGAAAGTAAAAAACATTTGAAATAATAGTCACACGTTTCAATGTAGTTCGTGTTCATTCTTTCTCTGCTGGCTATTTTCTTGATTCTGACTTAATATTCCGTGAGAAATTTTTTTGAAGTTGTTCTTTTAATAAAGAAGTAGAATATGTGACAGAGGGTGAAACAAGACTGTCAAATATTTTGTTATCTTCAGTAAGCTCTAACTTTTGGTTAATAGGAATTACTATGCTTGGATTATTCAATTGAATTGTTTTATTCCACAATTATCACTAAAGCATGCAGAATACATTACATATCCTCCAATATTTCGTGATAATATCGTCTCTAACTTTTCGCCGATATGCATCTAATCATTCTCATGCTATTTCGATAGCTAATTCTCCATTTAACGGTGCGTCAAATCACCTTGAGCCGTTTTCGTAAATTTTCGAATGCTTGCGTCACTCTTCAAAACGTTCAGTGTTGCATTGACCCATTTTGGACTACTTTTCTTAGAAATCTGACGCAATTTATTATACAGATCAGAATAGTGTGTGGTAGACGCTGGGGTAAAAATATAATTTCAGAATTGAATATTAATCGCTCTGGCTCTTAACAGATCTCGCCTGCTCTACTCCTTTATGAGTTTTAACAAAACAAAAAATGTTTAAACAAAAGATTGGTCACATTGAAATGATTTCAGTTGCTGGGTTTTTGATGATCAGAGGGGTTTCGGTATCGTTCATTGTTAGACTAAAACGACGACCTTATAGGAGTTAGAGATCAATATATCTGTTAAACATCAATATAGATGCCCACTTCGACTTTCTAATGGGTTGTCTTTGATTAATGATTCCGAACGCATCGACTGTTAAGATTATTAGTCCTGTAAGTAGCACATGTTCTAACGTGGGAGGGGGATGTTATATTCCTCCGATGGATCGCGAGATCCGGCGCCGACCTGCATCGGCTTGCCAGTTTTCCTCAACAGGTATCTTCCACAATGGCGCCACCCCAACCGTAACGAGCTCCTCGCTCGCGGCATGTGTGGTAGTGTAATCCATGTAAGTAAGTAAGAAGAGAAGATAAAGAGGGAGGAAAGATTGTACGGGTCTTAGACCGTTTTTTTAGAGTACTGTCCCAGTATTCGCCTGTTATTGATCAAAGAAATCATGAGACACTGCCGATCAGAGTCGGCCGTTAGAATGCTCCTCCAGACAGCGGCTGAATTCGACCTAGCTGTCTAGGCAGTGTCGAAACTCCTGCCGCTGTCGGCATTCGAACCCTAGGACCTTCGGTTGTTACCTACTGCGCTTCCTTCTAAACGATCACACTCGGATACTCCATTCATAGCGGATTCTGCTGACAGAACAACTCCGGGAGTGCAGCAGAGGCCGGCCAAGCCTCGCTCCGGCCCAGGGGCGACCCCCCTCCCCCCGAGGGGATCCGTGGCGCGGAGCGGTGGGCGACGGCCGCGAGCCGCTCGCCCGTGGGCGGTCGATCGCGCACGCTGGGCACGTCCGCCCTCGCCCGCGCCCTCGCCCGCGCCCTCGCCCGCGGCCCATCGCCCCATCGCTCTCGCCCGTGTCAGCTCTCGCCTGCCCCACTGTCCATTCCCGCCCCGGTGCACGCTCGGCCCCGGCTTTGAGGATACGGACGCCTTAGGAGAATGCAACGCCGATAGCAACATTTTTACTTTGCAATTGTTTGCCACATAATGTAGTAGTTATTGCAATCAGTTTATAATGTTAAGCTTTATTCCATGAGTATATGTTTTAAAAACGTGCGACGTTAGGAGGGTCTTTTCAAATTTGTACGGACGCAATAAAGCAACATTATAAACGAGTTGCATACGCTTCATTTTGTATAACTGCGTTATAAATTTATTAGAGGATCAGATTTAATTTTGCGAAACAACTTTCTTATGACATCTCGGGTATTTGACATTCCTGCGAGTAAACGGTGGTCGGCTGTTCTCTTTAACGCTACCACCCCACGGTTCTCTGGCTGCGATTGGCTGAATATATGATGACGCAATCCTTCGTGCCGTAAATACGTCATCATTTGTGTCGTAAAATTCCTTTTTATGAAATATTCCTTGCAACAGAAAAGGTCGTTTGTAATGGTGGTATGCAGAAAAGGTGGTTCTGAAAGTACCTTGTGTTTCACAGTCACAGATAATTTATTAGTGGGATTGCATTTAATAGTTATTTACGACTCAGAGTATCGTAAAGACTTTTTATTAAATTAGGAGAATTATCAATCGAGACCGTTAGTGTCATAATTCTGATGTAAAGTTGGCTATTAGTCCTGCGGAAGGTGAAACATACTAATGTAGATATTAGGTTAATAAAGGCTTAAGATTAATTTAATATCACGTACATTAACAAACTGAGTTTTTTTTATTAATAGTGGACCACGGATTGTTAGAATCCTTGCATCGTTATAACTTCTGGCGACTGTGACCTCAGTTTCGTGTTGTTTGATTTTAGAAAATCAAAGCGGATAAAGATTCTTTTAACAAAAAGCATGTTGGATAAAATCGTTTAAATATCTGTCACACAAATGTTTCACTTTAAACATTGTGTCACCTATCACCGTCTGCAAGTTTACTTTAATTTGTATTGTATCACATTTATTCCTATTGCGTTAGATCGGTGTGGATTATTTTTCGAAATCCGCCGGAATACACCATTGGGTAAGGATAGCTTTCCATCGCGTTGTAAAAAGTAAGTGGCGTGCCTATTATCTCTCACGTATGAATTATGTAAGCTAGCCGCTTAAATCGTCAGCCAGTCACGAATCCACTTTTTCCCTCCGTATTTTGTGTTGACCGTTTCCGTCCGAGGCGTGAGTGTTTAGCTTCACGAACGTTTCATTCGAGTCGTGCGGAGTAATATGCATAATGCCACTCTATTTGTTATTCTTTCTGCGCGGATTCGTAAAACCTCGTTGTATCCAGTACACGTATCTCTGATTCATAGTTCATGCCTCGTTTTTTGTCTTTTTAAAGATTTTGTTACTCGCTGCAGTTGTGAGTTTCAACTTCTGCCACAGAAACTAGCATTGTTATTTTTTAATAGGATATTCCTCATGAAATTTGTATATTATTTTAAGTAAATCATTTTAGGAAGGTTCACACACTATTCAAATTCTGCGGTAGTTAAAGTTTTCTTATTATGTGGAGTTGTGGTTTTATACCGTAATTTGTTGTAACATTGTAAATAAGAAGTAACTTTACTTGGAGAAGCAGCAGACCTTATGAGACATCTTTAGCTATAAGTCATTTCTTTCGACTTCTTTGAAAGGACTAAGGATTTTTTTTAAACTTCACTGACGCCTGCTATCATGGGTGGCTTTTCATTCCTCTGTTTGCTTGCGTTAAGTTAAAACAACAGAACCGTATTACAAAAAAGCATAAATAATCCAGTAGATTTACATCTTTTTCATAAAAAAATTATGCAAGTGAACTAATTAGTTTCAGGTGCCAACATTTCCTTTTTTCCTCCGCAAACGCGAAATCATTTTAAATATTTGATTTTATTTCGTGTTGCCTGCGATTTTAAATTCAGAATTTTTATAGGAATCCCTTTTTTCGGTATATTTTCTCAACATTTTACGTCGTTTTATATATTATCTTTAAGTATCTTTCGCTGTTTTTTAATAATTACTAATTGGTCTGTTTGCCCTTGATTAATTACCTCGTTTAAAATTGCCAAATGGCTATACGATACAATTAATCAATTCCTAGAACCAAAATGTTATTTATGAACAATAATGATCGTATTTTGCCAATGTTTTGTGGTAGTACGTTCTCATTTCCGCTAGAACCGAGGTTCTCCAGAACCCAGCCGTTCTTTCGCGCGCATTTGCTCTTCTCGCTTTTCCATGATCCGGCCCTCGGCCTTGGAGCTCCCATTGATGAATGACCATTCAGACGTCCGCGTACTTTATCCGCAGAGAAGCGGCACTCCCCGTTTCTAATCAGGGCCACGAGGGCCGGGGCGGTCGTGGGGTATTATCTGACGTCGGCTGGGAGAGCAACACGCCCCCCACCCCCGCCACCGCACTGACCGGGCGGGCGACGAGGCGGGGCGGGGGCGGGGCGGGGCGGGGCGGGGCGGCCGCGGTGATGGCGCTGCGCCGCGCCGCGCTCGCCGGGAAGCCGGCGGGTGGATCCCAGCTAAGCACACGCAGCCGGCGAATAAAATCAGCCGGAATCTAGATAAAGCAGGTAAATGTCATTAGACGGGTCTCGTTCGGGAACAAACGAGATGAAACGGAACTGCTGGATTCGGAGAGGCGTAATTCCAAGCACAAAGGTCTTTCTCGTCGTAATATTTCGAGCGCGCGGCGGGCAGGGGGTGGGTGGGTGGGAGGGGCTGGGGGCGGGCGGCACCCGCGCTTTGAGCGCCCACCCGAATGGAGCGCGGCGGAGCGGGAGGGGGTGGTGGGGGGGAGGGGCGGGCCGAAAGAGAGTTTCCCTGGAACGAAGATATCTACATCAGCACATCTTGTGAACATCCCAAGAGCGCAAGGCTAAGAACAAAGCGAAACGAAATCTGCGAATCCGTATCCTTGAGAGCCGCTGCGCGCCTAGATCAGGGGTGCCCGCCCCGGCACTCGTGTGTCTGAGGCGAAGACCCTCTCGGAGTGGAAGGAATCGAAGCAGCCAGCGCTCTCTCAAAGAACTACTTCATTTGACTTTTTTTTTCATTAGGAAGATGTGAAGAAATAGAAATTCTCAGAAAATCGCGAAAACTGGAAATGCTGTTTATCATTATGCAAAAAATTATAGTCATTGTCAACATTATTAGGGCATTACAATACCATAAATAGTTATATCATAAACCATAAGAAGAAACGAAGATATCATGAAATGCACAAATGTTGAAGAAGAAATACTCATAGACTTTACGCAAATACTTATTGGAAAATAAAGTGAACTCTGGAACTGAATGTAATTTACTCTCTTTATTAAAAGTAAAAAAAAAGTCTAGAAAACGAAATAATTAAGTACTTTAGGTGACAATATTAAACTCCCGATGATACTACTGTAGTAAACATTTGGGAATATTGAGATTTATTCGTTTTGTACGATATAGTTTGTTGATTGCCTGTGAACCCAGTGTTTTTGCTATCCGTCTCGTACGTATAAGAAAACCCTACAAGAAAAGCATGTACTTTCATACCATTGCCAAACTAAGATAATCTTTATTCATCGAAGCGTCTGATATTTATAAAAAAATCATAATTAATTTATACAAGTTAGTGTCAAGTACGTAGCTATCAGAAGGGTTATCTTCGTCGAATATTTTAATATTGTTTCAAATATTGCAAGGAATGTTGTATCCGCCTTCGAGGTAAATACTGAATGTAGTCAATGGACAATTCGATAACCGCATGAACTCTCGGAACGAAAAGTGAAATTTCTCGTCAACATTGCATTGTTTAAGGGAAAAAATATTCCTGTCAATATGGTAGCTGTATGGAACTATGTAACTATATACAGCAAAAACTTACAAAAAAAGCAAGGATATTCATACCATTGCCAAACTGAGATAATCTTCATTCTCCAAAATTTTTGGTATTTTGAAATAATTCGTATCTCATAAGTATCTCACAATAAGCGTTGAGAACGAGAATTAGTATACAATATTAGAATGGCGTCTACTTTGAATATTGTTTTAATTCAGCTAAAAAACTTGTGTCCGCCGTCATGGATATTACGTGGGTGTGTCAGTAGACAAATCGATAACCGCATGAAGTCTCCGAAAGAAAAGTGAGATATCTCGCCAACATTTTGTTTAAAAGAAAAAGTAATCATGTCAAAATGGTAGATGTAGAACTATTTAGAACAACAATCTAAAAGTAAAGCAAGAATTTTCATACCATTGCCAAACTGAGATAATCTTTATTTTCTCAAATATTTCGTATTTTTAAACCATTCATATCTCATAAATACTATTGTTTATCAAATACGTGAATTATTTAACGGTATGTCAAATGTAGTATTCTTCGATTATTATATTGTTTCAAATATTTCACAGCTAGAAAAGTTGTGTCCGCCATCATGGATAATTCCTTTTTAGAAGCGTCAACGGAGAATTAGATAACCTCATGAATCCTCGAAAAGGAGAGTCTGATCTCTCACCACATTCCATTGTTTAACCAAAGTCGCCATCATGTCAATACGGCATTATTGACGGTTTACCTTGCATTCGGAATTTCGTAAATGGATCATGCATTTTTGATGCCCGCCTCTCCTCATGGCGCCGGGTGCAGCCGTGGCTCTTGCAGAGGAGCGCGTTGGACACGCTTGCGTGGGCGGGGAGAAGGATCTTATTCGGAGATTGGAGGCCGCGCAGAAGTAGCAATCTCTATGCCGGGTCGCAGTTTCGGCAGCGGCGGCTGAGCAAGCTGAAATTCGCCCCGGCAACGCTGATGACCGGGAGGTGCGAACGGAAGGCGAGGGCGGGAAATGAGGGCGGATGTCACGAGAGGAGGCGGCTTTCTCTCCATATGCGCCGCCCGGGCGGCCACACGGTCCTACATGCCTATTCTCACCATTCGGTCTGATTCGTAGCTTAGATGGCGATATCGCCATAGGACAGATGGAGGACTTGTATGAACGTTATAAAATATTTTTTTGGAATAAACATTTAAAATCAAAATAATTTGAAGAAGTTTATATTAGAGATTGTTCACAGCTAGCCATTGAGAACATTATTATAATACCAAATATTGTGATTCTCAAATCCGTTACTTCTATTATGGTGAAATATTTTCCGAACAATTTTATTTTTATATGTTGTGGGTTCTTACAGGATGAAAACACTCTTATAAGCGTAGTAGGTTTATTATTTTGCGAATGCCTAAGCAAGAGGTTTTTTTATGACATCGTTGACTCTTGCAAAAGGCGATAAAAGATTCAAAATGGTTTGTGTCGTGTGGGTTAACGTCTTTTAAGTAGATAATTTTTTAAAAATATAAATACATTTTCTTAAAATTTTCAGTAAATAAACGAGTGAAATTATTACTGATTTACATTTTAGCATCAACAACAATAATAATAGAAATATAATAATAATTACTATTATTATATTGCTAAGGAAATACCGACCAATGTTACTAGCAAAATAATAGCCAAATATCGAATAAAAATGTCCTATCTATTCACACCAACTTTTTGTGATATCGATGTCAGTTACAAGTCGTTGAAGTCACTTTTGTTAGTAAAATTGAATTACTTCGTCTTCAGTCCCCTGAAAATTTCTTGTTTAAGGAAGTATCGTACTTTATTTTTTAGTACGTATGAAGTACTGTGTCAATTGAGCTGACAAACCTTAATTTTCGTACGGTGCAAAGTATGTTCGTATCTGAAACCACCCCTTTGAATTTCTTACAAGGAGAAAAATTGATGCTGACTTTAAGCAATCACTACACAAATATTATTTTTATTAAGTAATTTTATTTACGGAAGACAAAATTACCGAGGAATTACGAAACACCAATATTAATTTACCCAGGCTGTGAGAAAGTAGCGGGGTCCCATTTTGACAGCTTAGTCTTTAAATGATCAGCGAGGAAAAGTACTGAACCATTCTCTTGATGCAACCGGGGAGGGGCCGTGAGCCACCAGTCGCCTATGCAAAAAAAAGCGTGATTTATTCTTACAGAAGCTTACAGCTTCCGCGGTATTTACACATAAATTTACATACGAAATAATTATCTTAGAAGTAGTAAGATTAATTTAGACTTATATTCGTATGTCAATATTGTCTACATTTCGTGAATTTATACCACGTTCTTAGACCAGTATTTTAAAATCAGATAATATAGTTTTTCAGGAAAAAAAATAGATTTCTTTACTATCGTTATGTAATGTTTTTTGCGTTCCGAATTCGACTTTGTCACCTACGAAATGTTCCGTAATCTGGGAAGACTGCAAAAAGTGTTTTTTACAGTATTTTCTTGTAACTGGAAGTCTTTGGACTCTTAGTGAAAATGTTTTAATTAAAAAAATAAGTTGACTTTTATTTCTTATAACTTATGTCCTCTGTTATTTTTCCTGAGATAAACGGTTTAGGCACCAGAGCAGGGCTAGGCAAAATTGAAAACACGCGATTTCTTACCCATCGCGTGTTCAGGTCTTTAAACATTCTGGAGCACACCCAGAGCACGGTACTACATGCATTTATTCGAAAGTACGTAGTCTGCAAAATTTATATTCACAGTTAAGTTTTCACGGAGTTATCTCACTGGTATCAGCCATGATCGTATTGTAACTGCCAATGACAATGGGATTCATTCATAAAATTGTATGTTCCAGAATATCTTTTACGACGCTCTGACATGAATGGAATCTAGTCATGAGGATCGTCGGAAGAATATTGTAGGGAATACAAGGAATTGCGTGATTTTGCTAGATGTGGCAGAATATACGTCGCCGAGCAGCGATCTCTTGTATCTTGTTGAACCATATCAATCTTGCATTCATCATCGGAGATGAATAGAATGTCTTCACAGACCTAGACAAATTGTGTCTTCACTCCGCCGAAATAAAGACGCTGTTGTACGTTCACACTCCGAGAGGACACACGCCGAACGGTTCGAAATAACAAATTTTTGCTTAGAAAACAATTGAAGTCAATGATTTTCTGGTCAAAACATTGTATAGAAGCTTTTCTGAAGTAGAAATATACTTATATTATTATAAGCTTCAGATTTTTAATCCAATAAAATATATTGCATATAAATCTGCATTACATTTCCGATGCACGCTTAAATTGAAAAACAAAAACTCTTCAGCCTCAGGCCATGCAAGAAGTGTCTATGGTTTTGTTAAATTTTTCAGGAACTTCGAGAAAATACAATAACAATGAAACAGTCTCGATTTTGACCGAAGCGTGCAAGTATTTGATTGTGTTACTCTCATTCTCATTCTGATTCTCATTGATTGTGTTATTCTCAACTGAATTATTGCGATCTGTGCGTCAATGTTTACGAACACTTTGCTGGGGGCGTGTTTAGTATACTGGCCTCCGAACTCTCAGTGCCCGGCTTCGATCTCGGCTGAGGCGTGCGGCGTTTTGAAAGGCGGAAAATTCCTCAGACGCCACGTCGTGCTTGTGACATGTGAAAGAAACACGGCAAAAGTAAATCCCACGGGCAATTTCTCTTCCTAACGAGTTCTCTCGTTCTCTTAACCAAAAAGTTCGGATTACAGTGCCTATATCCAGAGAGTAGCGCATTCCATTGTTCCAACAATCCCGTTATTTTATATCCAAATGTCAGGAGATTCTGTGTGGTATTCTAAGTTTTTAAAACAATTTGATCTGTTCAAACCAATATTAATATTCTTGAAAATTTCTATGCCACCATTTGTTATAATTTTCCTTCAGCTCCTGAATGGTTCCTGGGGAAGGAGGCTATTGGGTGAGAGGATATTAAATGGCGGCGGTTGTAGCTGAGACGGACAACTGATGAAGTCAGAATCGCACCAAGATGTAAAAGGACGCTGACGGGGCGCGCCTTCTGGAAAAAGGTACCTTAAACCCACGCCGGGGAAAGGCTTCAAAGGACAGGACGGGTGCGGAAATAGTTTCAATAAATACCATTTCGTAAATAACCCCTTACGATGAATACTGCTTACAAACAGCTGACGCCATGGAACACTGAGCATCCAAGGAAGGGGAACCCCGCCATTTGCTTCACGTTTTGCGTTTTGAAACAGCGATTTTTATATATTCTTGGTTTGTAAAGAACTATTGAACTGTTTATACTCGTTAACTATACAATGTTATAGCAGCATTCGTCTTTGAATTAAAATGATATATTCTCTTTAATATTTAAAGCACAGATCAGTGTGAATTTGTGTTTTGCCATTGCATAAAATGAAATAAATATTTTACACATTAGTTGAAATCTTCAAACAAAACTCTATGTACCTTAGGACCAGCACTAATTAGGAGTTCTTTAAAGTAGTATGTGTATGAAAGGTTTTTATGAAACTCCCTTTTAGCGGGAATTTTAAGAGGATTTCTCAGTGCTGTGCACTTGAACAAAGTCATACGTATTACGAATAGTTACCAAACTTAAGACGCGAATTGCATGGACTTGCGCAGTAGCCATGGTTGGCATCAAACTAAAGGCAGCTCTAATCTAGATTAAACACTTGCCGTTATAAACACTAACAGTTCTAATAACGCACTCCTACAATGAAGTTTTTTTTCTTTATTGGATAAGATCTTTTTACATGTTCACTATTTCCATTTTTAGTTAGTAAACCAGAAGTAGAAATAGTGAACATTTTACTCAAATAGTGAACATCTGGAAACACTGTTTTTGACATTGTATCTAGTTTAATTTCGTTTTCTATTTGGCTCTAGAGCGAAAGACAATACGAGTACATTGATGACAAAGGGAATGATCCGACACGAAAAAAGAGAAATGCCATTCACAGCAAAATTGAACACACTTGTAGTAGCCAAGTTAATTCTCTTTTTCATTTTACGAAAGATTGCTGTGAGCAAATTCGCTTTCAAATTCAGAGTCGATTTGATCGTTACGAATGTTTTCTTTTCATTGGTAATCGGCAATAATAGCGTAATCACCAAAGGACGTGATGCGTTATGTTTAAACAAAACATATTTTCTTTCAGGTAATGTGAACATTGGTTTTAATTATTACGCTTTCTATTGCTGTTTGTAACGTGCAATACGATGATTTAGTCAAACGTATTATACACAAGCCTATCGAACTATAGACTTAATTGGAATGCATTGTTAGACGAAGGATCTCTTAATAAAACCACTGAAAACAGAGATTAATTTTTCAACGAAACAAGGTATCTTAACGTGTTCAGTGAAAGGAGATTCACAGTTTTCCGGTTCATCAAATAGAAACAAATGATAAAAGTTTTAGCACCATATAAAACATTATTTTAGAATCTCTCCAGCTTCTAAGTTCCGCCACCAATTTTAATCATCATTCCCGTATGTGTTAAAAGAAATATAGCATTTTCATGAAATTCATCTAGATAATATCTGAGTATTTTAAGCTCATGAACAATTTTTACTTTATGTAAATTAAAAAGAAAATCCTGTCCCGCAGATTTAAAAGTGAATGATATTGAGTTCTCATTTTTTGCGGAAAAACTGTTTTCACAATAAACATAATTTGAATTTTAAATCAAACGAGAAACTGCCTTTAATGTTGAGTATTTTTACAGAACGAAATATTGAAAGAGAAATGAAAGTAATGCTATTAACAGAGAATCAATGTTACTGTTAGGATACGAAATTGCTGGAAGCATGGTTCACGTTTATTTCTTTTTATTCATTCACAGATGATGCATGTATCAGGAACGCAGATAATTAGAATGCTGTAACAACGGTCCCACCAAATTATTTTATTTATATTATATTTGCATCATGGAAATATTCGGTTGTATTCTGTAATGAAGAGTATATTAATGCGCTTGATTCATACTGCGAAAGTACGCCGTATACACTTTTTCTTACCTTCCATGAATTTCACCTTCAAAGCATCCCAAATTAATCTTCTTTTAATGTAGTTGGCTACTTCATATTCATTCATTGCGTTTTAGTCCACATTAATTTGAAATATAAATGAATAAAAGGCATTACGTTATTAAACAGGAAAAGTGAAATAAAGAATAAAAACGCATTCTTGATGAAGATATCTTTGTATGTAAAAAAATAAAAATAGAAATAAACATTTCATTTCAACTGAAACAATATTGATAAGGTAAAATAAATTATTTTCTTAAGAGATAAAGATACCTTCCAAAATAATGCTATCATTTTAGCAATTATGCCAATTAGTTTGTAATTTATTTCGGTACATAGGAATGCAGAAATATGCGTTCCTATGTAATGCGTAATAAAGACACTTGCAGCCACGAAATAAAAATAGATGAGAGGAAGATAGTAAAAATGTGATTGTTAGTAATGATAAAATAATATTATGTATGTAACAGGAAAAGTGCTATAACTTCCTTACTCACGACTGTTTTAGTGTGGTAAGTCAAATATTTTTGTTCGTTCGTGAAAAAAAAGTGAGTCTAGTAAATAATCGTGTATTTAATATGTAGATGATGGTCTGAATTTTACCAATGCGAATGCTATAGAATAGAATATTATTTATTATGTTACCGATACATTTGTTTATATCATCAAATCTCTTGTAACATTCAGTCTTCGTTTTCAAATACCCCCGGCTAGACGTATGAAAAATTGGCCATGCGCCTGGTGATGAAATTTCAGTGTTCACTGTACCTTTTACTCGCAGGTTCCTACTTGTCATAACAATATTCAATATTTGGAGTATCGGAAGCAATGCGTCCACGTTCCCCAACCTCATAGTCCTTACTCGTTGCGAAGATGCGCAGTGTCCATCCGGTAGGTCGGGCGTCTTGTATCCAGCAATCACAACTTCCACGTGCCCGGCGCCGTCCTCTGCGAAACGCAACCCGCAACACAACGGAAGAGCACTGTATAGGTCCGCGAAGTCCTGCCTTGGCGCACCCAGGGCCGAGCGGAGCTCGCGGTCTGTGGAAGCTTCGCGTTGCTGCGCGGCGTTTGCTGAGTCGACCGCACTGGTGCTGCGCCGGTGGTCGGCAGGGGGCTAGCGCTGGTGCTCAGCGCTGGTGCTCGGCACCGGCCGAGCGGAGGTGGCGGTGCGGTGGGCGGGCTATACGCAGCTCTCCTGCGCGTCCTCCTCGTCCAGCATGAGCGGCGTGCGGGCGGTGACGATCTCGCGGCAGCTGGCGCCGACCACGCCCTGCGCGGGCGGTAGGGCCGTCTGTGGGGACAGCCGGCGGCCCACGCCCACCGGGCACGCCCCCGCGCCGCCGCCGCCGCCGCCCTCCGCCAGCGCGCGCCCCGCCGCCCCCGCCGCCGCCGCCACCGCCGCCGCCCCGCTCCCGCGCGCCAGGCCCAGCTCCGCGAACGCCACGTCCTCGCCCTGCGCACCAACAAACAGGGGTTCATTACGAAAGTCGTTTCTCCCGTAACTGTAGTGCACGCTCTGAAAATGTGCAGGTAGTAGCTACTTGGCTGACCGGGAGACGTCGCATCCGAAACACAGGTATCAACGTTTCGATCAACATTCTGCAACCTTCCTCAGGGCGAATAGGAAGTTTGTAGAATGGCAGTGGAAACGTTGGCACTTGTTCCTAGGACAGCTAAGTAGCTACTGACTCATGCCGCTCTCACAAGCTCTTAAGCTCCCTACAAGTCTCCTGGAATGTGTGTGTGTGTGTGTGTGTGTGTGTGTGTGTGATAAGAGGGCACAAGAATGAGAAAGAAATGAGAGCGTGAGATCTATGGTAGTTTTTAGGGGACTTTAAGTTCAACAAATATTGATCAGAGAAACTTCAATAAAAAGAAAGAACTCTTCATCGATAATTGTGTATACGTGTATTATAACCTAGCATGAAATATTTAATTATGAATGTTTAAATACCATCAAAATCGTCTAGGGCAATTGTACTAAGCAAATAGTTTATCAACCTATCATGTAATGATGTTTGACCGCACTTATTAAAAGTAATATGTGAACGCGAAAAAACTGTTTAATACAGCTCAAGGTCCTTTTAATATATATATGTACACGATTTTCAGTACCTAAATAATTTGTGTTACTACAAACAAAATTAGAATATTTTTCACTAAACGAAAAAATTCCGAGAACATGAACTTAAAATAAGTTAATTGGGGTGATACTTTTTTCCGAAAGAAGTTGTGTACCGTAATGAATAATTTTTACGATGAAACGTCTGTTTTTTTCTGTTGATCAAAGGGCTTAGAGTTGTAACAAGAAAAACCCTACCAATCATTCTCCTATTCGTAAATATTATTACGGATTAAAATTGGTCGATTTAAATAATAATTGATCGGTGGGGTTTGAACTTGCTACTACCACAAGCCTTTCATAAAGTTTTCACAAGCAAAACAGATCAAGTCCATTTGACATATGTTATGACTTTGAGAAATTGAGCTTCAAAGTGTTTCAACAGATTATAAATTCCGGTGAAATAATAACATAAGAACGAAGACTCTGTGCCAGCCTGAAAACTAATAACGTGGTTCCCTATGGAAAAAAACGGAAGATAGTTTCCTTTACCTTATAGGTTTGTTATTACATTTTTTAAGTAGATTTGGTGTGTTATGGTTGTGAATCCCTGAAATATTAACAAGAACAAGTAGTAACAAGAAATCAAACTTACCAAAATGAAGGTGTTTACATTAATGATTATCACGATACTTGCAATGGCTGACGGGGCCGAAGCTCTTGAGCGTAATGCTTTTCTTGGGGTAAGAAGCGCGTGTGAGAATGGGGTGGGGCCTCACCTGGCGTGCCGCGACGTAGCGCACGCCGCCGCCGCCGCCCTTGAAGACGCCGTGCAGGTTGCCATTGCACTGCAGTGCCTCCCTGGTCGCCGCGTCGCCCGGCGTCTCCACCACCTGGTACTCGGCGTCTACAAACCAGGCGCTCTCACAGAAAGACATATATTGCATGTGGAGAGAAATACTCGTGTAGGAAGTAAAAAAAACAGCCCAAGCTGTATTCCAATTGGGATCCACAGAATATCCGGAGAAGAAAGGTCGAAACTTCGAAAATAAGCTCTTAAGACAATTTTAACTTTAAGATAACAATTCTAATAAGCTCCTTGGATATTCCGAATGGCTGAGCCGTAATAAGCACTCATAAGTTGGTATGAAGAAACGCTTTCTAGGCAAATATTTGCATTGCAGAAGCATAGAAACACTCCAGAAATATGTAAATTGTTAAATATTTATAAAAGAAATGAATATTTGTTCTGAAAGAAATTAACACAGAAATAAGAAAAGAACCCAAATTACACAATTCTACGGCTTGTTTTTAAATTTCTGGGTTACTTTTTCTTTCTGGATAAATATATTCATATCTTTTGTAAAAGCAATTTTTAAGTATTTGAATGAATATAGTAAAAATTGCTGTAAATATCATTTTGTGGATGTACATATATTGTATGTATGTGCCTGTGTAATATAACTATAGAAAATGTGAACAGATTATAACGTAGGCATTTATAAGTATGTGGGTATAATTGAATTTAATTCTTGCTTTTGTAACAGGAAATCTTCACAATATGTTGCTAGTATGTAGTTTTTTCTATTTATAACCATTAATCATAATATAGTGACATTCTAATTAGCCATATGTAGCCAATACAATATATTAAATTATTATATTACTATAATTATTAATTCTCTTCTGGTCGCGCGTCGCTTTCCATTTGCGTAAAACAGTGAATATGACGACGTTTCTAATTACGATCCTGTTATCAATAACGACCAAAGTCATTTTCCGTCTGTTGGAAACCATTGAGGTATGGAATCGCTGATATTTCCGCTGACGTGTTTGAGTTTATGTTGTCAGCAGCTATTCAAAAATATTTACCCTCAAAATAGTATTTTGTTATTACAACCGTTAATAATAATAACAAAATATGTTTTAATCAAAATTGTCAAACTCACATTAAGGGGATTGATCGCAGACAAAGCCTTCTTGATAATTTTTCTTTCAGTTATTATTCAAAATAATTCCACAACAGTCGTTTAAATTGTAGATCAAAGAAACTTTTGATTTTAAATTTTATTAATACGAAGATAAAGTTTTAAATTTAGCCTTGGTCTTAATTAACTCTACTCACCAGTTTGCCAGATGTGTGGCCATATTTTTAAATAAGTCAAAATAAAATACTATATAACTGTTGTAAAATTACAACTGACGTTATTTTTAATAACTACGTATGTATGTTAATATGAAGGAATGCACGGAATAATGACTGACAGAGTTACTAATACATTGTAATGTGATGTTCCGATCACCCACTTGGTAATTGTTATTGGCAAATTGTGTTATGCTCTTGAAAATTAGTGTGCAGTATGGTAGTACATTCGGTTCGGCGGTGCAGTGATCTGTTTGAAAAGAGGCAACGTATTTTATCAGGAGGGCTCAGTTTCTGATGATATGTCATCTTTTCATTGGTGCATGCTAGTTGTAGCTAACTTTGAAAATAATGTTTTAATTAAATTTACTTGTAAATAAATGTTTATTATGACATTTAGTTGATGGAAATGTATTGTTAGTGAATGTTTCTTGGATTTCTAATGGCACACCAAAACAAAGTGTGTCATCAGTTCATGACGCAATTGAACACTGGGCAGGGAACTCTAAATTACACGGATCTTTGGCAACTTCTTCGACCTTTCAGAACTGACTGTTGTAGTATTGGAGCTAAGTATACATTTCCTCATGAAATAAAGACTTTATATTAAATATAATGGTATAAAAATAAATTTTATTTCAAATTCTAAAATTTGTTGAATAAATAAATATTTTATGCAAGTATTTTGAATACCTTTAAAAATTAGTTGATTTCCTCGTTATTTTAAGGTATTTTAAAAATTAAGAGGTAATTTTCCTGTAATTTTCAAATTATTTTATAGGCCAATTTCAAAAAATGTTAGGTAATCAGAATCCAAGCCCTGTTTATCGGTACCTGTTAATTTTATTATTTATTTTTAATAAAGAATTCTATTGATAAAATAAGTCGTAAAATGTGGTAATTTATTGTCAAAAGTTATTTAAATGCATTATTATTTTAATTTTTTATAATAATTTATGCATTATTAATTTCATAATAATTTCATAGATATGTGTTACATTGCCGCGACTGCCACTATTATACCTGTTAAATATTTATAATTGTCGAGTATTGGACCCATTATTTCATTTCTTTATTTACTTACTTTGATTTTAATTAATTTGTATGGTTTATATTTTGGTTCATTATTAACTTATTTTGGAGGCAACATTTGAGCTATGAAGGAATTTCATATTTAGTATTATCGGCACAATACGCTTTTGTACATTTTCAAAATTGAAATGCTGTGGAACCAATTTCTGTACAATACGAATGTTTTGTGTTTGAATTGTTTGGTTGTAAAATAGTTCAAACATGTCGTAAGTACTTTATCGTGATTAAATTGAAATGCACATATTAGCAGGTAATTTTCAAACACTTCCTGCGGACAATTGATCGGCTTTCAATCGATTGCTGCGTTCATGAGGTGACCTCTAAAGTAATTTCTTGTAAATTCAAGAAACCAGTATTTTTTACCAGCCCAACGCTACTTCTAGAAGATAAATAACTATTTGTACATTAATGTATTCTTCATTGTGAATCTGCTATTTAGAACCTCGAAAAGAAAAATCGTATTTTGGGGACATGAATGGGTTAAACTAGAATATCGGGCATAAAAAATAATTTCAAACAAATCTTAAGTTGGTGTATCATTTAAGAATAAAACTTATCCAATTTTATTTATGACAATTCTTTATTGTTCACATTTGCACACAACACAACGAAGTTTATATTCTTGAGTCCACTGGGGAGGTTGCTGCTGAGTTCACTATGTGTCCTCGAGTGCTTGACAGTTAAAATGGGTCAACAGTTCCCTTTATTAAGGAGCCTGATGATGTAACTAAACAAGTTACGAAACGTTGTGTTCTGCGTGCAAATGTGAACAATAAACGATTGTCATAAATAAAATTGGATAAGTTTTATTATTAAGAAACATATACATGACAATCAGAAACAATTTTTCAATTGGTCTACAAGTTTCACTGGTGTATCATTTGTATGTAGAGTTATATCAAGCGGCAAGACTTGAATATTCATTTAAAATCTATGAAAATTGTTTTTAAATCTTGATTTTGCTGAGCTCTGATGCGCGAGCGTGCTCCTCACCCTTGTTGCAGGGGATGACGTCGGGGTTCTTCTCGTCGGCGTCGTAGTCGGCGGGCGCGTCGGCGTCGCCGGCGACGGCCTTCTCCTTGATGGCGAGGTCGGCGGGGCGCGCGGGCCCTCCCGCGCCGCCCGCGCCGCCGCCGCCGCTGCCCGCGCGCGCGCGCACCGCCGCCACCACCGCCGCCGCCACCAGCAGCAGCGCCGTCAGCGCGCCTAGCAGCGTGCCCAGCAGCGGCGTCATCCGCAGCGCCGCCGGCGACCCTGCGCGCACCCGGCGTTCACCACTCGCCTCCGTCACCCTGCGTGGGCTCGGTGGTAAAACAGTTAGCGTCGCCTCCGACACCCTATGTGGGCTCGGTGGTAAAACTGTCAGCGTCTCCTCCGTCATCCTATGTGGTAAAACAGCGCCTCCGCCACCCTATGTGGGCTCGGTGGTAAAACGGTCAGCGTCGCCTCCGTCACCCTACGTGGTCTCGGTGGTAAAACGCTCAGCGTTGCCTCCGCCACCCTATGTGGGCTCGGTGGTAAAACGGTCAGCGTCGCCTCCGTCACCCTACGTGGTCTCGGTGGTAAAACGCTCAGCGTTGCCTCCGTCATCCTATGTGGGTTCGGTGGTAAAATGGTCAGCGTCTCCTCCGTCATCCTACGCGGTAAAACAGCGTCGCGTCCGCCACCCTATGTGGGCTCGGTGGTAAAACGGTCAGCGTCACCTTCGCTACCCTACGTTGGTTCGTTGGTAAAACTAAAAAAATAACCTGTGGTGAAACGGTCAGCGTATCGGGTTGTTGTACCCAAGATTGCGGTTTTAAACCCGTGGATTTTTAAGTGTGAAAAAAATATTCGTACGCCTTCTTTCGGAAGGACGTAAAGCCTATTGACCAATGTAGTAGATTTACTCTCTGTGCTAAAGTCAAATCGCCTGTTTTATCGCCCGAGACGAAACGAGCGTTGCGAAATTTGCGTGGTCAGACGGAACAGCAGTCTCGCACCCAGTGACGCCAATAGGATTTCCCCATCTGTAGGTCATGGAGGTAAAACGGTCAGCGTATTGGGCTGTTGTACCCAGAACTGCGGGATCAATCCCGGTCGAAGCCGTGAATTTCTATGAGCGAAAACATCCTTCGTACGCCGGGAAAGTAAAGCCGACCGTCCCATGTAGTAGTTTTGCTGCATGTTACAACCCTCAAGTCTAAAAGAAGCCTCTGAGCTAAATTCAAATCCCCTCTTTCTTCGCTCTAGATAATACTTCCTTTCTCCGCTAGATAATGAAAGGAGTGTAGCGAAATTTCGTGGTTAAACGGAAGAGCAGTCTCGCCATGTAAAATAAGACATTAACTACGTGGAGTGCGTATTAAACCCTTGGGATCGAGGTGTTCCTCCCCTGCTAGAACGGCACCTATTTATGTCGATTTTGGGAGTTTCCTCATTCAGGTTTCTCCGCCAGCTGGGCAGTGTAGTGCATGCCACAGTGTGTGTGGATGAGGGGACACGGATGAGAAAAGAAAGATCGCGAACGGTCTGTGGCCCCTTTGTTAGTGCATGAATCTGGTATTGCTTAGTGAAATAGATTGATCTTATTATTGTTTTTTTTTCGGACGCGTCAACGCATAGGGTCAGTAGTCCCGTTAGTACAGTGTATGTTATATGCTAGATGTGGTTTCCTTCCCTCACTAGGACGTGAGATCCATCACTGATCTACATGTCGTTTTGCGAGGATTTCCCCTCTTCCCCAGCTATCTTCGCCAGCGGGGCACCGCCTCAGCCCCAACAAGCTCTAAACTCCCATCCGGTCTCTCGATATGTTGTATTTTCACGGCCTCACTTTGAGCACCAATACAGAGCGTTACATGCTAGAGCGTGAAGCCCTGCAGGGCTAAGTGCGAGCGATACTCACCGGTGCGCTTCTCGGCCTGCTTGAGCGTGAAGCCCTGCAGGGCTGAGTACGAGAGCGCTTGAGCGTGAAGCCCTGCAGGGCTGAGTGCGAGAGATACTCACCGGTGCGCTTCTCGGCCTGCTTGAGCGTGAAGCCCTCGAGGGCGAGCGGCTCGCTGCGCCCCACGCTGTTGGCGGCGAAGGCGAGCATCTTGAGCGAGCGGCCCGCGCGCAGCCCCTCCACCAGGAAGCGCGGCCAGCGGGAGGAGATGTTGGCGGCGAGCAGCCCGCTCTCCAGGTCGAACACCTCCAGCAGGAACACCTGCTGCAGGCCGCCGTCGAAGCCCTCCACGCAGTCCACCTCCAGCGACCCCGTCGTCTGGTTCACCAGCGTGCAGTTGAGCGGCGGCTCCGGCCGACCTGCGCACGTCAGCAAGCGCAGCGCTTTCACGTACTCTCTGTCTAGACTTGACAATCTAATATTGAGCACGTTCATGAACAACGAATCAACAAAAACAGCTTACTCTCTGACATATTGTTATATCACGTGATATACCGGATAACAAGATATGTTTATGAATATCCTCGCATACGGGAATTTGGCAAACCTTCCAGACAAAAATGTCACAAATGCTGCCTAGGGGCCCTATATTGATTTTTTAGGCATTATACAAAGGGTGTTTCAGAAGAATCCGTACAAAACAATTTCAGTTTTTATTATGATTTATTTTTATAAATTGTCGCAATCGCACAGAGAAGCATCATGTGTTATTGTTGACGCATATCAACAACTCAAGAACACAACATATCATTCAATATAACCCCAGGTTTTCCAAACTCTTCTTGTCCTAACGTGCAAACGATTCCTCAAGTGCGACTTTTAGTGATCTAATGTTGGAATGTCGGGTCTTGTTAGAGACTCGCTCAATAATGATCTAGTGGATTCACGTCATGACAATGCCCAAATGTCCTTGCTCCAGAACATACTCATGTTTTCCGAGAACAAATTATGCACTGAATAGCTGGTGTGAGGGGGTGCTCCATCTTGATGAAAGACGTTCTTCCTTCCGGATGCCACAATTTCAATCCACAGCTTCACAACAGTTTCTAGCACTCTCACATAAACCTCTTTAATGACTGTTTCTCCTATAAGGAAACAGTGCAGAGGCATGATGTCACTCTTGCTGGACACGACATTCAAGACATGGACAATAGACAAGATTTTTAAATTTTTAGGTCGCATCAACTACTGGGTCATTAGCGACCACTATTGGATGTAACGTTATGGTATGAGGATGGAACAATATGGTGATGATAGGGGGTGAAAGGACGAACACATACAACCATGCCTGAGGCGGGACACGAACCCGCGACCCCACGGTCCAAGATCACTACGGCACTACTGTCTTAGTGATGTCGGTCACGGAGCCGACAGCCAAGAATTTTGTTCTTGCCACAATGGGAGCATTCTTGGAATGATCATGAGCGAGATAGTGATTGTTCCTCATATTGACTTTTGCGACAACAGTGATTATTTCCTCGTCAGAAAAGAACCGGAGACGACCAGCTGCTTCATTCTTGAGAGATCTTAGTAACAAACAACAGCGAGCACGGCTCTTAGCCATTGCACTCTCAGAGAGCATTTGTCTTAGCTTGATGACGTAAGACTTGTATCTGAGCTCATCATTAGCGATTCTATGAATTTATCGTATTCAAAATACTTGGTAACTTCCGAAAGGAAATTCCAGGGTCAACAGAAATACATTTTTGTGCCTCCTTGACGAAATCTGGAGTTCTAGCTTTCTCTATAACGTGAACCTTCCGTGCCGGTGTAACCTACATCTTCTGTACCTTCCTGTGATCTCTGAGAAGCTGCGTAGAGCGTGACATCATAAACAATTAATTTCGGATAACCAATGGATTTCACTATCTCGGGTACAATGCGTCCAGCGCGTAGACTATCAACAATGATAGCTCTCCGATTGTACTCCGGGCACTACTTAACCAGCTCGGCCATGATAAACTCATGATGCTTTTTATAAATGATCAAGATACATTTTGCAGTATCTTTACGGTTGGTAGACGAACAGAAACCGGTGGGAAGTTTAATTTGAAAACTGTCCGTATTCTACTGAAACATTCGTATATCCTAAATTAATTTTAAAATACCCTATTACGTTCACGCTGCTATGTAAGCTTACTTCACTTAATATTAGACGATAGGTGGTAATAAAGAAACTCATAATGAAAAACATAACCCTTCTTTTCGTCTCGCGCAGTGAAGTAGAAACGAGGAATCCAGAAGGAAATAATGACTTCGGAAAAACTGAGCCATTGTGGAAAAAAAGCTTGTCTTATAGAAAAGCACTATATAACAAAAAGCATTTTTTATTAACAGGTATAAAACATTTATGTGGGTACTCTCAGACTTGACACTAACGTCATTATGGAGACCTGCAAAATCTAAGCTGCTTCTCAATAGAAAGTTTCAATATTTCATTCACAAATCTTTATAATATTGTCTTTAATTAACATTGTTTATTTTTTATTAATGCCTCGTATTACGCTTAAGAGAAGGGTGCAGGTTTCATGATCGTTGAAATGCCTGATTTTGGAAAACAAAATTTAAAAATTAAAAAAAATCGGCCTCTTTCTACGACAATTACGAAATTACAATTGTTTTTCTTAATGAAACTATGTTCATCAAAAACAGATATTCAAATAAGTGTCATATTGATTTTTATCCAAAATATGCTTTTGTTGTGTAATTGGGCGTCAAAATCGGTCGCCCGCTCCCGTAAGAGAACTTAAACCCGTTAGTGCCTAGCGGGACAGAAATGGTGCGCGAATCGCGGTTTTAAATCACGCTGCTTTTAATTGTTGAAAAGAACAAGTTTTAACTTATTCCGTGATTCTTAATAGGAAATTAAACGAATATTTTCTTTTTAATTATGATTACAATATTAGAAAAACATTTATCGGATCCTAAATTGGAATTTAAACTATTGTTACGAATTTGTTACGTAGAAGAGTAGGAGCCTTGCTGATCACTGGATGTGTTGTAGAATGTGAATTCAAACACGATTCAGATAACGAAGAATGGTAAATGGCAAATTGTTTTAACGGAAATAAACCAAGATTTAAAAAAAATATTTTATTGGTTTTAATGGAACGAAGTGTTCAGAGAACACAGTCATATTCGTATATTCGGATGAATTTGTTGGAATCACAAAACAGAATTTTACGTAATACTCTTTGTTAGGAAAAGTCAGCCACTAAATAAACGCGTCAGACGATTTAAAGTCACAGAATAACCTCAAGTTTCTATGTATTGCATTTACTCTTCAATCACATAATACTGTTTCTTATTAATAAACTTTTGTAGAATCTTTCGAAATTTATATTGTAATACTACTTTGAGTGGCAAAGAAACGTTCTCTTTCGATTAAATCCTTTTCAATCATTTATCAGGAAGAAAATACGCTTAAGAAAGAAATGTTCTTGACTGCGGAATAATCTTCCTACATTGTTTTTGAATTAGGAAACAAATTTCAACGAAGGAAAAAACTTGTACATTTATTTTCTAGTTTCTCAGAATATTGCTAAACTGTAATATAATTATAGTTACTCTTCTCTTGCTTTTTTGTTATTTAATCTTCGAAAGAAAATAAAATTAATTAATTAAATCTTTATACGACTGTCTTTCATTAACTTTGTTTATTTTCATTGACGATGAAAATAAACAAAATTAAATTAAATTCAAACCTAGCCGCGATTTGTCAAATATTCCGTATACCTCGAAAACACCTGCAAATCGTGCGAAATATTTTCAGATGAGTTGTCTTGAAATACAATATATGTGTGAAAGTTTTTCCTTCGAATAGGCTCTAGGAAGTAAAAGAAATACTTAGAGAAATAATGTGCATGTTGTAAACCATTCTTAGGAGTTAGAAAATAAATAGAAAAACTAAAATTGACCTCAAAACAGGTTTATGGAAACGAACTTTGATTGTTCATTAGACGCTTTATCGTGATTATACTACACAGCCTAGTCATGTTAGTATGGCCACACGTCAAAATCTGAATAAACCTCCTTTTGGAGCGCTGATCGCTGCAAGATGTATACGAAGGGCCATTTAGGTTCTGGGTGGAACAGACAGGAATATGGAAGCCATGTACCGTGCTCTGCCGTCCATTGCTGTTGTCAGTTGCTCCAGCATACTCGTGTAGATCCATGACGCAAACAACCCTATGGAGATAGTCCCACAGTTTCTCCATTGGGTATTAAACCGGGGGAGTTTGGTGGTCAGGGACATTATTGTAAACTTCATCCTCTGTACTCTTAGAACCACGCACGTATGCTGCAAGCTGTATGGCATGTATTATTTTCTGGTAGATGCCTTCTTGCTAAGGAAAAACGAGCGGGGTAGACATGAACCCAATGATAACTGCATACTTCTGTTGATTTTTTGTACCTTCCAGGATGACGATATTACCAGAATAACATTCCAATACGCTTCCTCCACCGGCCTGCCCCTGTCCGGCGATTGTTGCAGGGTGTTTGCGTTCGGACCTTTTCAGACATTTCACGTGGTATACGTCACTGACCATTTGTCCGATGAAGCAAAAAACGTGATTCGTCTGAAAAGGCCACTATTCCAATGTTACCAGACGTACAAGGATCCTGGTATTTTTACCAGGATTTTAATGAAGGTACCATTACCAGGACGAAGACATCCTGGTACGCTTAAATACCAGAATTGTAAGTAAACGGTAATTGAAATACGATTTAAGATTCGTATAATATTTTTATTCAATAATTTAAAACTGACACTAATACTTCTGTGATATAGGTAAAAACAACGCCATAAACATTAAGGGTGACATAGGAAGGTCTTTTTCTGGCACATATTAGAGTAGAAAAAGATAAGTCTTTATAATTGAGTTTATGGATATAAAAGGAATTGATATCTAGTAAAATTTAACGATCTTCCCGTTCTCTGAAAACATAATAGAGTTGTATGAGCAATTTCAGAACTTCAATCAACTGACATTGGTACCAAGAACTTTAGTGAAAGTACCAGGAGTTGTGAAGGTTGGTTCTGGGATGTACATTTGATCATCGGACAACGCTGCACCAATCGTCACTCAGTGGAATTCATCCTTCGTCACCCATGAATACCAGTCAGCATCGGTGCGTGAACCAGGCACCTGCAGCGGAGGAGCATATGCAGCAACGTTCGCTGAACTGTTGATGAGGTGACTCTGTTGGTGTTCACCTCTACGGTTAGTTGCGGCACTATTTTATGCCTACTCGCTCGTACACATCTCCGCAGCCGTCGTTCTCCCCTGTCACCTACGACTTGTGGTGCGCTATTGTCGCCTTGGTGCCGGTTTTGTGTATCGCTCTTTTGTCACGCACGGTATACTTTTAACTAAGGCGGCAAGCGTACACTTCACAGGCTTAGCCATTTCGGAAGAACTTCCGCCCTTGGACCGAGAGCCATTGATCATGCTCTCTGGACGTCCGATAAATCGCTCCGTTTCTGCATTGCGACAACTATTGCACTGTTTTCCACGACACGCTTTATGACTTCTCCACTGTTAGTGCTGCCACATGCCAACTGTGAGGGAATATTACATGTTAACGTCGAACATAGGCGGTAGTCATATTAACGTGACTGGACTGTTTATGGCAACGTTTGTTCTCTGATATTTCCATAGGCGTATCTACTAGGGGACCCAAATGCAGGAAGTCGAATTGAGGTCCCTCATTGCCATTGCCGTCTTTATCGGGGTCCTTGAATTTAGGTTCCGCGGTGCCGCCCACTAGTGACATCAGCCTAGCTATGTCCCTGATTAATTTCAGAGATATGTTGCACCCCATACCCTTGTAACAGCCCAGTATGTGTTCCGTCAGTTCCCAGTAATTCTCATACATCACATTTCTCAATACATTGTGACATACATCTTTCAATCCCAGCCAAGCTACCTTCTCAGTATCTGTCAGCAACTGGTCAAAGGTAACATCTTTCAAGTCACAAATATAAGGCCAATGAAAATTTCTTATTTAATTTTTGCAGTACTTATCGCAGGAAATTTAAGTAGTGAAAATTGAAAACAGTGGCCATCTTTGTCCATCGGTTTCAGAAATATTCTTCATAAAGAAGCGTGGGACTTTCGATGCGGTGTTGGTGACGTAATGAAATGGGGCAATAACTCCATTTTATTACTCCATTCTTCATAAAGTCCAATTTCAGAAGTAAGAGGTGGTAATATCACACTGATGTCACGAGGGATCAATGAGAAATTTTTGTTTCATCAGGATTGACTATTTCTCTTAACCCGGGAGTGCCTGCAATAGATAGACTCACGCCAGTGCCCGCAATGTACCTCTCAGATAGAGCTGCAGGTTTTTAAGAATGCGATGAAATGAAGGTCCATTTACTGGAATATGTATTTTATTCAGTTTATACATGTCTCCCAATGCAATTGTTAATGAATCTTACACTGCAGAATTCTTGTCTGAATACTTAAGTTGAGAAAGGTAAAAAATTGTCCATGTTCACGCAAAAATCATTCAATATCTTATTATCCTATTAAATAATATTAAATACAAGTTTTCACAAATTATTTTGCCATGATCTAATACATATTTAACTTTTTCTCAAAGATATTTAGAGTCTTCCTCTTTTCCATTTCATAAGGTTCGCATTTTTTTATTTCCCTTCAGACGTCTCGTGCATACTCGTATCTTCTTTCTCTTTGGTAAGAAATTGTCATTTGTAGATATTTCGATTGTAGATAAGGCAAATTATTGTATTTTCTGAATAGGAACTTGTCATAGACACGGCTGAAAGTAATGCAATGACACGTACCGCTCAGGCCAGGAGCTCACAATGCACTCACGTTGCACCCCTAAGTGTATGACAGATATCGCGCAGCGCGGCGATCAAGTTTCAACATGCTCACGGGAAATGATTCAGCGAAAGACTAAAAATTAAAGACCAGGCGATCTCAGAAAAGTACAATGAAGGAATACAGGAAATATCAGACAAATAATGCTTCGCAATAATTTAGGAGCATTAATTGTCGTGGCTTGAATCTCATAGGTGTATTGCGAGAACTCCCGGATTAAAGACCATTCTTTGTCTACATAATGTTATTTTCTTGCCCTACGGTCCCAGTGGCACCAGGAACAGCGATAGTTTGTTTAACCAGTGTGCATTCCTAGACGTCCCAGATCTTTGATATCACCACAGATTTTCCATTTGTGATTGGAATAGCCAATATACTTCAGGAGAAGCCTCATGTTCTTGTAGGTTTCCTTTAACTGAACAGAAAGGGCCACTGGTATCGAAGGTGTCTCGTTTTTTATGTAAGAGAATGACTTTGAGATTACTCATTGGCGAAGGCGTAATTCTTCCCGATTGTGAATCATCCAAAAGTAAGAAGTCCATTTATGCCTTTACAATGCCAAACTATCCGTCATTGAGAAAAAAGAGGAAAGATCAAGCAGCCTTTTTAAGAATGTAATACTAGTATTTGGTTTTAACTAGGTTCTTTTCTTGAAGACGAAATACAAATAATTCTGCTTGTCTTTGAAAGATCGAGATCTCTTATATGATCGTTCAATTCTGCATGGGACAATGGCTGTGGTTGTAGCTGCGCTGCAGATGGCGTGTAATCAAAATCTTGATCGTCGTGATCTTTTGGTTTGTCACTACCATCGTCTGTTTCATCTTTCATTGTTCATTCCGTTTGTGGTTTTGGAACTGGGAGAGAATCAGAATGCGGAACTGGGCGCATTGCAGATTCAATATTTGGATAAGAAACTTTGTGTTTTGATTTATTTGAGATTCCTATTGCTTTTGCTACATAAAAGTAACAATCTGCAATGTGATCTCTAGGTTCCCTCCACGACTGTGGTAAGGCAAATGGCATAGATGGTTAGGTTCCGTGCAATCAAATCTTAAATAGCGGGAGCAACGTGAGCAACAATTCAGTGGTGTCCAACACTTGCCTCATCTACCTTTCATTCAGAATACAGCTCATGCGCCTTTTTGGCTATGGGAAAAATGTGATGAATGAGTTGAATGAATGATGAATGAAAATGTGATGACTTAGTTATAAACTCGCCAAATACATTAGAGAACAGATTTGGCAAATTAAGAAGACATTCTAAGACATAGTGCAGTGAATGAACTTGCACAAAACACGAACAGATACTGTGTGATCTAACGACAGACTCATGTAAGTGCAAATTCCCTTTATCTATACTAAGTGCTTATTTCGCCCTCCACTCTATTCCCAACACTACGCGATAGTATTCCTAAAATAACAGAAAGTGATAAGTGCGGCAATATAAATAACGCAGCCGAGTGTAGATAAAATTGCGTTTCGAGAAGTTTTAAGTGATAGCTAAAATGGTTTTCACTATTGACATCACGGAATTGTACCTTACAACAATCACATATTTTTGTTCTGCGGCAAATTTCATTGTCGCACTATGCTATCGTAATCGGAAGGATCCAATGAGATATCGTGTTATGCCGGAAAGTAATTCATACCATTTCATCGCAGGATATGCCTTTAACCTCTTCCCGCAAAAAATAAACATTTTTAATAGTTACAAAATATATTATTTTGCGGTAAAAAGGAGAATTGGGTCAGGTGGACCTGGCAGATCCAAAACATTTACTTTTCCTGAATTTTTTCATTAACATGGGATGGAATAGCCTCCTCACAGAAGGAAGAATTAGTCTCACAGAAATCGTTGGCACAAGACGCAATGTGTCTAATTATTCTATAATATTTAGCGACATTAAAATAGTTTAAATCACTAATTATTCTATGTATTACGGAGCGGAAATACAGTCATACATCGATAGGAAAGAACCAATGCAGATTATTACCAAGTAGTCCTTGGTGTCTCGAGAAAACAGCTAATGTAGGCGAGGTAAGAGAGATCGTTAAAGTAGGAATTTGGAAGTATTTAAAAATAAAATCCATGGTTTAAGTTGGTAAATCGTTTAAACGCGCTCATCCGCACGACGTTTAGAGAGCAATTACTGGACAGTAAAGCGCTACTGGACGTAGGAAATGAAACTGTTTTATGAATTCGAGACGACTCATAGAACTATTCTGGAAAGGAAATCGCTCAGGAAGAAGTGTTACTCTCGTATACAGTTTTATGCGTTTTTTTTCTCAGATGCTGTCTGTAAGAGGTTATTGAATGTTTACGTCGAACATAGGCAGTGGTCATATTAATGTGACTGGACTGTGTTTATTCTCTGATAATTCCATAGGCGTATCTACTCGGGTGTCCTATGCA
This sequence comes from Acheta domesticus, assembly GCA_031308135.1. Classification (NCBI taxonomy): domain Eukaryota; kingdom Metazoa; phylum Arthropoda; class Insecta; order Orthoptera; family Gryllidae; genus Acheta; species Acheta domesticus. The sequence goes on from JAHLJT010003656.1 coordinate 18,670,340, forward strand.
GAAAGTACAAATGAGGTCCCTCATTGCCATTGCCGTCTTTATCGAGGTCCTTGAATTTAGGGGTCCACGATGCCCCCCAATAGTGACACCAGCCAAGCTATGTCCCTAGTTGATTTCAAGTTAATTAAGTATATCTTTCAAGTCTTGCATGGTGCATCCTGTTGAATTTTTATGTATTTCTAATTTGTGCCCTGCGAGTCCTTGAAAAAAAAGTTATACTACATAATATAGTTGTTCAGTTCCCTTAATCTCTGGAAGATAAAATTACAAGCAGGGTAGACGGCCGGCAGTGACTTTGTGTAAAGTTCTCTGCCGCCTCTAGTGGCTCCACCGAGTGACTCCGTGGAAGGCAGCCTACTTCTCGGGGTCAGCGCCACCCGGTGATGGCTTTGCGTGACAGGCTCTGTCACTTTTGGGTGGCGCTACCGAGTGGCTCCGTGTGAAGGCAGATTACCTCTGGCGGTCAGCGGCGCTCGGCGGTGGCTTTGTGTGAACAGAGGCGTACCTACGGTATGGCTGACGTGCTATAGACGCCACTCACAAAGGGCGCTATTTACATTATACCCGCTAAAAAACAACAACTTAATTTGAAGTATCCTGATCGGCGCAAAATGCTTGACATGGGCGCCTGAATATCTAGATACCGCGTTTCCTGTTCTATCAACTTCTTTCTCCTTCGCTTTCACTCCTGCTTCCCATGTGAGGAACCCTTCATCTAAATTGCGTACGTATTTCTCATTGAATGATCTCCTTTTTATTACAAAATAAATTGCAATAAAAATTTTTGAAAGGCGGAAGAGCAGGCTAAATGGCCTGAGCCTCGCCACCAATAAAGACATTTATATATTTATAGATACGCCTCTGCCGCTTGTCGGTGGCGCCTACCGGTGGCTCCGTGTGAAGGCAGATTACCTCTCGCGGTCAGCGGCGCCCGGCAGTGGCTTTGTGTGAAGGTATCTGCGGCTTCTCGGCGGCACTGCCAGTGTGGCTCCGTGCGGAGGCTGCCTAAGACGCCTGACGCATGTGCCCCGTGCAGGTACTCACCCGCGGCGATGATGTGGAAGACGCAGGCGTCCCGCTGCTGGCCGGCCGTGTTGAAGGCGGTGCACATGAGCGTGCCGTAGTCCTGCTCGGTGACGGGCGTGTAGGTGAGCACGGAGGCGGCGCGCGCCCCGCCCTGCGACCGGAAGCGCGCCTCGGGCACCTCCACCACGGCGTCCGAGCTGCCCGAGTGGTTGAAGCTCCAGCGGAAGTCGACGGGCGGCGGGTACGCCTCCACCTCGCACGTGATGCTGGCGGGCTCCAGGCGCGCCACCGCGTACACGCGCCGCTTGCTCCGGACGGCACACGGGCTTGTCTGCGCACACGCCCGCGCGCGTCCTCCTCCAGGCCTCACAGGTTTTGTATTTATGCATTTAAGATAAAGAGAATTACATAAAGATGGTAATATGTCATACCAATAATATAATGGTAGAAATTGTAATAATAATAATAATAAAGACATGACAGGGTGTGTGGCTACCTCCACTGGCAGATTTGTATCGCCCTCGAAGTTCCGAACACATGCCCCAAGTGGTACGAACACTCACCGAAACCGGTGACGTCTATTGGATTGTGTACGATATTGTACGACCAACAAATTCAAACTGATCGCACGGTAGCGGCAAACAAACCGGATATAGTCATCCGGGATTTGGAGAACAAATCGTGTTTACTTGTCGATGTTGCTGTACCTCGCGATCAAAACGTCGTTACCAAGGAGGCAGAGAAACGTCTTAAATACAAGAGTTCGGAAATCGAGATCCGCCGAATGTGGGGCGTAAAAGCACAGGTCGTACCGATTCTTATCGGAGCTCTGGGATTTGTTCCGCAAAATTTGAGTAAGAACTTGTCTAAACTCCCCGGTAATTCAAAAGACTGGGAAGTGCAAGAAATTGCTTTATTTGAAACGGCCCACATTTTGCGCAAAGTATTGTAGAAGCAGTCACCAGATCTGCTCCTTAGGTAGCTGGTTGCAACCTGGAGTAGATTTTATATTCAGCCGACTCATAACATCTGTAGTCGTGATGTAGTGGAAAAATACTTCTCACTTCTCCCCATAGCTCGTCATACGCAGTTTTTAACTGTTTTTTGACGTAAATAAATAAATAATAATAATAATAATATAGACAATAAGTCGGCCCCGTGGCCGAGATCGCTAAGACAGGAGTGTCGTGGCGATCTCGGACCAAAGGGTCGCGGGTTCGAGTCCCGCCTCGTACATGGGTGTATTTGTGTATGTCTGTATATGTGTGTCGTTCTTTCACCCCTCATTATTATCATTATCATTCCATCTTCCTTACCCCCAGGGCTATCAACCCTGGGGGACAAAAATGGGATCTAGAGTAATGCTGATCCAACCTGAATTACACACGCATATCTCTCCGGCCCTCGAAAGATAGCGTGTAGCGTGATCATAAATGGCCTATATGCAACTAATAATAATAATAATAATAATAATAATAATAATAATAATAATAATAATAATAATAATAATATAAAAATTCGCGATTTTACAAACATCACGTTTCATGAAGAAAAAATATTGTGAAGTAAGTAAGTGTTGTCTGCGTATGTAACACATTTATACGTAAAGGAATAATATCTATACAGGCTGTCTCAGAATTAACTTTACAAAAATTCTAGGGTAAGCAAAGAGGTCGAAAATGATAACGTTTATCAATGAATATAGGGAGAACTTTGCAATTAATGCATAGATGCATTTAAAGATGTGACATTTGGTCTCTGATATTCGACAATCCCGTATGCACATATGTTCGGCACGTACATGAAATCTTAGTTGCTTCAGAAGAGATCTGTCGAACATTTGTGCGTAAGAAAAATCAGGGTTAAACATAACGTAAGGTATTTTGTAAGGAATTTCCCACTGAATGTTTATTTTCAAAAGGTTATATTTTCCACTACGTCTCTACATGTCTTAAAAGTTTGTAATATTTATTCTGAGAACCTTTTTATGAAAAATGAAAGTAATAAAAATTACCTTTCCTACCAAGCCTCTTTCAGTTTTCCTCCCTGCTACCCCGTACCTCTCTTCATCCTGTTCCTCCCCACTGAGCCTTTTCCCGAGCCCCGTACTTCTCGTCAACCTCTCTCTCATGTCACCGCCCCATTTACACTCCCTTGTAGTGTCCACCCCAACCGTTCCTCATCTTCCCTTACCACAAACACTATCTCCCTAAATACATGCAAATGTTGCGAGGTTGTCTTAAAACGATGTGGAAATATTGTGTTAACAATTTCAATCGCAAATGTATGCCTTTTTCGGTAGATTAAAAGTAATCTTTCTGAATTTATCTAAAATTTCCTTGCGCGTTCCTGAGAGATTATTCATCCGCGCTTCTCTAGAATCAACAAATAGAATAAAAATCATTTTAATCAACAATTTGTAGGTGCCGAACGAAACTTTCTTCAGCAAACATTTTTCATAATTAATTTCTTGCGATCAGACGTAAGTTGAACCATAATCATCTATTTGTCTCCCAAAATTATTAAATTGTTAGTCCATCTGTGAGATTGTATCCGTCAAAAACATTTATTTATTTCTATTTACAGATAAATATGGTGTCTATATTTAACAATTTCTATTTCCGTTACAATAACGAATTACTCAACTATCATCCAACCCAACATTTTTTAAATTGTGTCCCGCGAAACTCAGCAAAACTTACGGTCTTGCCTTCGTACATTATTGAGATTACGGTAGTGAGAACGTTTTAACGTCAAGTAATTTATATAGTAATGTTTAAAATCCGTAAGTATAATAGCATGCTCACGCAGGTGTGTGTACATTTAATTATCCATTTGAGTTAGTAATATGTAATCATTAGTAAGGTTGTGAAAATAAAGGAATAAAACCATTAGCTCTAGAAAACTAATCGCAAACTTCGTCTTTGCGTTTAACAAAACCTCAAAATAAAAACACAATCTCCGACGATGGAGTACACGGAATGGTTTTCATGACACAGGATAGTCCTCTGTAATGGAGCTAAAGATGATGAAAATATTTCATTTGTTGTTTAATAACTTTCACCTGTGATAATTAAATGTTTAATTATGTAATCTTCATAAACACACTCTTAATTCGGTTTCATTTGCAACGAAATGAAATAGCCAGTGGTCAATGTGTGATTTTTTTTATTTTAAGTGTTTACTTATTGATAAACATTTTTGGTTCTGTCTTCGAAGTTTTAAAACCTGGATATCTTAGGAATAGTCTGCATGTGTTTTACGCGTATATTGTGCTGTTAACCATATTATCTAGGCACTTCGTTAGTAACCATATAAACATTGTTCCGCCTTAAAAGGTAGTTGTCACATTATTTTTGCTTTAAAATCATTTTCAAAAAATGTTCTGCGAGCTGAAAATGTAGCTTAAAACGGCCCTCTAAAGCTTTCTACTGCAGAACGTGACTCTTCAGCTTGGGTGGGAACAATTACCTCTTTTGCTAAAGACGGTTATAATGAGAGTGCTAAAAATTAAATCACCTCAAAAATGTTAGACCAGTTATTGCTTCTACGAATAATTCAACTAGAACGTTTACTAAAAACTTAGCAACTTAAAATATGTTCAATTTTTCATGCGATAAAATGACGAAGTCTTCAAATTATAAAGTTGTATGGTTCAAGCCCCCAAAAAAGATTTATAAAATAGCAACTGAGTCTCCTTAGCTAGTTACCTTCCAGCTCAATACGGTGAAGTCTATTAAATTGCGGAAAATCGTATTAAACCTTACGGTAAGGTGATGGTAAAAAAGTACGTCAGCAAATCAGCTTAAGAAATTGCTATGATACCACTTTTGAATCACGTTGTAATTCAGTGCATCAGCTAATATAAAAAATAACTTACTTTCGTCTGAATTGATTCACATTGTCATTGCAACTGGATGAATGAATCTACCTATATAGCTGGACTCGCAATATTCTCATTGTTAGATACGAGCAAGAATACGAATTATTGGAGTATCCCTATTCTAAAAATCTTTATCAACACATACTACTGAAGGTGAAATATTTCCACTTCAGTAGTTGCTGCGAAAGTGATAAGCTATTTAAAATAAAACCCACTTTAATTTTGATTCTTGACAATTTGGCGCGATGAAATGGGTGGTAAACACAAAGCGCTTTTATTGCACATTAAAGTGAGATGGCTTTTCAGAAGAAAGAACTCACTAATAAAAATCACAATTAAACTTTCATGAACTTCGAAGTGAGTTGTCGGCCTTCTTAAAGGTAACAAATAATTCAGAACAACATTTTGTTGAAGCACTGGACAGTCTCGAAATATTTTTATACAAGATTTCTTTACTTGTTGCGTAGCATAAAATGGAATTCCTCTGGAATTTATGAAACGAAAAAATCACCTGAAACATGAACGAAAAAGCAAAAGGAGAGAATCTGTATTCTGATTTCGTGATAGGAGCACCTGCAGGTCTTTCATAGCAGCCTTCTCGCTTCTAAGCAGGACGAGATACGTTTCTATTCGTCTGCCACTGGCCGTTACGGAACAAAGATAATTCATGGGGATCCCCCATCCGTCATTCACCGTCTCCGCCACATTCAGATCGAAACAAATGAAAGGTCCGCGAATGGATCTGAATCACCGCTCCGCAAAATTACGCTGCTGGAAAACGAAAAACCGATCGAAAAAAAGAAGAAAAAAGACGAGCACCAAATTATTTTGTTGGAATAAAAGCAGTGAGGATCTCATGACTACTTTTCTCTATCCTCCCTCCTCTCTACCTAGCCTTCTCCGACGCCATCTCCCAGGATTATTTGTTCCCCTTAGTTCTGACGTCCTTGCTACCAATCAATTCCATTCCATTGAGAATGTGTTTCTTTTGTCAAAAAAACTGTTTAAAGTCTGTGTGTTTTCTGTTTCCGAAATGTTTTAACCCCATTTTACTTTCTCGTGTATTACATGCGCATGTATTGTAATGCTGCAACAAAAAACGGCCGTGTTTAGACTGTGTAACTCGTTTTGTGATCCCTGATAACGAAAAGGTATAATTCTCGTTCCCTTACGCAGTGAATAACTTCCTCTAACGCGTTGTGTAGTCAGAATCTACGTTTAGAGTCCTTGATACCGAACAATTTGGTAGACGGCAAAACATATCGGTGTGGCGCTCAACAATTTTTAAAAAAAATCATGTACAATTTTTAAACATAAAAGCTTGTAGTGGGCAATATTTTAACCAAAATTGATATTTTCCGATAGATCTGCGCGACTCATTGAATTTGTTTAGTGGATACTTTGATTTTTTAGACACTTTACATAAAGTCTCAAAAACATTTTCAAAATGATTTACCAAATGTTTACGAAACTTTTGTTTAATTTTACCTCGGGTATATCAAAAAGCACATTTAAAAATGGCAAAAGTCTCATTTTCGTTTAATTATGGGTCATTCCATATAAATCAACACAGTTTTAATTAAAATTTTACCTCACCATCTTAGATTCAGATGAAATTTGACACATAGGTAGTATGACTGGAGAATAAGAAAACTACAAATTTTGAGTAAAATATTTCCACCCGTTTCTGAAATACAGCCATGTAAAATTTTGCAAAATTGGGTTCCCGAAAAGTTTTAAATTGATGTAGAACCTCACCAAATTAAGATAGAGAGCTGGAACAGGTGTCATTTTGCAGCTTCGTTATTGGCCTTTTATATGATATACAATTCAATAGGGGTTGCGTTCAAAAAGTTTTTCAAATTTGAATTTAAAATTTTGATATTGAGTTTTTTCAAAATGCTCATCTTCAAAAAATTGAAAAAATTCTAAAATAATCCTTGTATATATCCAAACAGATGGTGCAAGTTTAAAAATGGGACTGCAATGGGTTCATATGGTAATCTTTATTTAAAATGCAGAATATTTACTTACTCTAGATTTTACTGATTTAAAATGCATTTATAGCCCTAATATATGCCAGTTATTAATTTAGTGTTTTTTATTGGTGAGTGTGATATGATTATTATTATTATTATTATTATTATTATTATTATTATTATTCCACTACATCACAACTAAAGATGCTATGACTCGGCTGAATATAAAATCTACTCCAGGTTGCAAAATTTTACATGGCTGTATTTCAGAAACGAGTGGAAATATTTTACTCAAAATTTGAGTTTTTCTGCCAAATATTCGCCGCGTTTTTGCGCAACATGACCTAATTTCCTTTCTACTACGTAGCGAGAAAGTAAAAAGAGTTGAATAACAAATTATCGAAGTGACCGAGCATTGCTTAATTCTGTAGAGCCTCTCTGATCGCTTTGGGAACAAGGATTCCCGCAACGAGATCGTGCCCCTATATGCAGTGTTGCTAAGTTCCATCTCCTGTACAAACCGTTCACACATCCATTCACTTCAATGAAGACAACGCAATCAATACATTTGCTTTTTGGGCTTTTTAAACTAGTTTATATTACACGCTTACTGGCTATTATGTAATGCATAAATTCTGTCCTTTTCAGTGCCATCGCAAGAGAGGCACGTGGCGCGGTGGCCTAATGGAAGAACGTCGTCTTTCGGCACCGCCGCAGTATTACCGGAGGCGGCAACGCCGTCATCTGCTCCAGCGGCTTACGCGCTGTTATCCCTCGGGAACAAAACAGCAGCAGCGCGCGCGCCCAAGTGTGTGGGGCTGGGGCTGGAGGGGAGGAGGCTATGCGGCGCATGCGTGGAGCACTGGTCGTGAGCAACGCTCAGATTCTCGTGTATCATCTTTCACTGGTGCATTCCAGACATGGGTGACTTTTAAAGCAATGTCTATCACGACACATAGGTGATAGAAATGTTTAGTTATTGGGTCATTTTTCAATTTTGATGTCGTTTTTACTCATTTAATTTCCTTTTCGTGGTTTTTGTTTGTGAATGTTTCATGAATTTACAATAACAGATTAGAAGAAAGATTTTATTTTAACATCAATTCATGACGAAATTCACTACTACAGTCGACTCCGTTTTTCGAACTCTCAAAATTACACTGATCGTCGGTAACTTTCTGGACCTTTCGCAACTGACGGTTGGAAGATCGGAGCTAAGGATTATATTTCCCCTTAAAATGAATTTATATTACGTATAATTTTATATAATTGAATTTTATTTAAAATTGTAAAATTAATTGAATAAATGATTATTTTCATACATTTGAGTATTTTAGAAAAATAGATCCTTCCCCCTATTTTTAATTCATTTTATAGGTCATTTTCAAAGAATTTTTAGATATCAAAATCCAAGCCCCGGTCGTGAGACTCGACATCGAACACGCAAAACGTACGCAACGAAAATAATTACGTAGGAATCAAGTCAGGTAGTGATTGAACATTGTGTAGCAATCTCTTAATCATTACACTTATGTTATATGATTCATCGCTTTATCTTGTCCCAATTAATTAGAAAATATACAAAACAATTGTTAGAAAAAATCATTTAAGTTGAAACGTATTCCTATTACTATCTCCTCCCCAACTCATGACACAACTTTTTTAAATAATGTTGCAAATTTTCCAGCCCTTTTCCGCATTCAACTTCATCAAAACACACACACATTCAAAATATTTAAATTTGTTGTCGTTATACAAAAGACATTTTTAATCCGTTTCATATAAAAACAAAAGGATATGTGTTTAAATTCTTTCAAACTGTTTAAAATCGAATTAAAATATTTATTTAATTCGGTTACTAAATGCAATAATTACATTGTTTTACTATCTGATTACGGCAATAGCCAGACATGGACAAATAAAAACACGTTATTCTATACACTATTTATTGATGAAACTGTAGATTTTTCTTTACACAACGTTTTGCATTTTTGAAGGAAATAGATCACGACTTGATTCCCTCCATTTTGCGTTCCCCATTTTATTAATATTCTAGTTCTATTATACGTTTTAGAGAACCAATTGACCCCTGATGAAGCGTGTAAATCTGCCGTGCGAAAAGTCATGAAGACTGTAACCTTGGACTGCATCCAGAAACAGCGTGAGAGAGGATGTGTTACGGTTTCTATTACGTGTGATATGACGCTAATGCCTTGTTTGATGCACTCACACATGACGCGCAGCTGCACGGCGTTGGACTCGCCGTCGCCCTCCACGTTGCTGGCGAAGCAGCTGTAGTTGCCGGCCTGGTGGCGGCTGACAGCCTGCAGCGCCAGGTCCTGGTTGATGAGCAGCACCCCCGCCTTCTGGTCGTGCTGCACGATGCGCCCCTGCCAACAAACAGAGGACTCGCCTTGGAGACACACTTCGTTTCAGTACAATATGTTCAGATTGTGTTTCGCTTGGTTCAAAATGGGATAGATGCAACCAACAAACCCGGGATATCTCGTGCTACAACACATACATACAAACAAACAAACAAACAAATGTGATGAGTCTTTAGGAAATTACTAGTGTTGGGAACTTGCTCCCATACCGAGTATTTATGTTCTGCATTTCATAATTTAACATTTGCTCAACTCAGCGTGTCTGTGATCCAAATCAAGAAAAGGGACGATGAGTCTGTACCTGATTGAGAATTAGCCGTTTTTTACACATCATTCAGTGCCACAGATTACCTACCAAATCTGTTCTTATTTATTCCGTAAAAGCATTCTGTTATTGGGGTAAACATAATGCAAACTCAAAATACGAAGTGGGATGTTATTAAGCATTGTCGGGATTGACATTTTGATGTCGCCTCCGCTTCACTAGCTGTGATATTTAGCAAACAAAATTAAAGAATGCAAATGCGAAATAAATACTTCAATTTGTCCACTATCAAAACGAGAAGATTTTTATGAATAGAGCTATTAATACAGCGATCTTGGAAATTAGCTATTTGCGTAAGTGACAGCAACATGTTTAATAATTCCGTAACAATGACCGAAAAAAATCTGTGACGGTCCTAGAGTAGTCTTCGTTTTGATAAAGAGTTACCGTTTCATCGCTTAAGGCTTTTGTTATTAGGACAATTCCTAACTATAAGTTATAGTAAGTGGCATGAGTTTCAGCCGCCCAGGGCGGAGGAAAATTTTGCCGCCCCCTTACTTAGGTATATCACTTTACACTGTTCCTTTGATTCACTGATTCGGTTCATTAGAGAGGAATCGATTCCATAAACTGAATCCTTATTTATGCGTACTAGTTGCGTGTAGCAAAGTTCATGATGCTAACGCAATAAATATAATCATTTAAAATAAAGTATATTTCACAAACGCATACTACTTAAACACTTTTATAGAGAGATATCGCCTCCCAAACCTCCCATTTTAACGCTAAAACCTCGTCGAGATAGTAAAGTTCATTATATTTAAAATACCTTCCGGGCTGTAGAGCCATAGTCGATCGGACATTCTGTGAAAGCCTACATTGTTTTATTACAGTTTATAATGTTAACATAAATAGAAATATTTAAAATAAATTTTCACAAACACATATTACTTTTAAGCTCTTGTTATTGACGTCCTCCGTGATCTGCAAGTGAGAATAGATACCGTGAGATTCGGAAAGCTACTGAACTCCGTCAAGTTAAGTAAACTTCTGGCCGCCGAAAATTATAGATTGAACCATCCTAATTTTTGAGCATGGCAGGTTGGCCTCTTATCAGATAGCGTTTCCGCGCGTTACTACCCTTGCCACGTGCGCACTGCATGAAATTTTGCGAGGAACCCAAAACAAGTGCCATCTTTTAGGCCTATTTTTAATATATTTCTGTTCAATGCCTACAAAATTGCACGTATATTGTCATGAGGTGAAATAATTTTGGGCATCATAATACATGCGTCAAAATAGTATCGCGTACAAAGGAGGCAGAGACGCATGAAAACGCGAATAGGCACCAAACATCGCAAAAGAAGGGAGAAATATACAGAACATACGAATGTGTAAACTTCTTTACAAAAACAAAGGAATACCTGTAGAATTCCATAGTGATAGCTGGTCAGAACATCAAGTGTGCATTTTGTGATGGTGCGTAGTATATTCACTAAAAAGTGTGAAGGTTTATTTTGAAAATTTGTTTGAATTTATGGATTGGATCAACTCAAATAAATTACATATTTGCCCCGAAAAGTATCAACGAATACTTTCTATATTTACTATTTTAAACAGTAATAGGTATTTAAAAACACACATGCTAGTTTTATTATTACTAATCTATGTGCGTGGTGTTAAGTTGGCTGTAAATAAAAATAAATAAATAATATATTATCAACATTAACATTCTGTTAAGTCAAGTATCAATAATCTTCCTGCGTTATTACATCCCATTTCACAAATAACGTTGTAAAATCGACCCTTCTTGTGACCGCTGGTCGTAACCCATTAACCACTAAGTGGCGATAACAATGTCATCAAATCACACTTGAGACGCAACGGTCAGTGAAAGAGAACTTAAGCATGTCGATAAAAAGACTGAAAGTATTCTCGGCCCTCCAAACTACAAAAAGAAAAGAAAATCCAATAATAATTCCGTCTCGCAGCTCGACTACTCGGAGAGGGAAAAACCCTGATAAAACGGCTCTGACACAACGGAGACGGGATCCATATCGGCGCACTATCTAGCGGACAAAAACGCAGACGAGTGGAACAACGCAGAGCCGTCGCACAAACAGCTCGGGAGATAAGATATGCTCCCCACAGTGCTCCCAAAGGATAGCGAAACCTTGCTAGGCTTCCAGGTTCCCACAGGCAGCTTCTACAGACAAAACTAGTGCTATCGTAGCACCGACTTTCTTGCATTATTTATAGTATTTCATGTTTTCAAAAATTTATTGTTGAACGAAAATGAGACCAGCGCCATTTTTCTCGTGTCCTTTGGCTCCATCCGGGAAGGGGAGATTAAAGAAAAAATGAAGCCAGTTTTTTTAAAGAAAAAATATTGTCTTTGCTTAATGAAAAATAAGTAAAAACTACTAGTTTTTTCAAAAACTTGTACGTGACCTTATTTAACAATCTAAATTTCAGAAGAAAGAACATTTTCGCTCAAAACATTATATCATCAATATTGTCGTTCCACAAGGTTAATTTTATGCAATTTTAAAAAATACAAGGAGTTTACAAAAAATGGTGCTCTCTAAGAATACCGTTTCTATTTAAGAAAAAATTAAAGAAAAATTTGCAGCATTGTCTAGAATATAGTTGTATGAAAACTATCTACATTTCACGCAAAACGTTTGATAAAACTAATCATATTATTGAAAACTTGTACATGGCCTTTTTGGAAGATTGGAATTTGAAGAAAAAATTTTGTTCCGGGAGAAAATCTTTTATCTTCAATACTGGACTTTTGGAGTTCTTGAAAATTTAGAGTTTAACGAAAATTAGATCTAAGCGATTTTTCGCTACTTTTCTCTACGCGAGCAAACCGTCATTAAAATAACTCCCGTTATCAAAATGTTTCAAATTTGCATTTTTTAAAAATTTTCGGTCAGATTGATCGAGGAATGTCAATTTTAGGGAAAATCGTCTGAGCGGTTTAACGATGACGACCACAGAGGGACAGACAAGTGTAGCCGAAACAAATTTTTTGGTGTCAAGAGCGCACAAAACCTAGATTATGAGCTCTCAGAGCATTGGAGGAAGTAATTTGCTACATTTAGTTGCAAGAAAGAACTACTACGTGTTTAGATTTAGCTTTCTCTTAATTTATTTGAAACTGTATAGCAGGCCTTGCCTATTACAGTTGCCGATGATAGGTTGAACCATTTACAAAGTAATTCTTACAATTATTTTAGTTTGAATTGGAAAAAATTACACTCTCAGAAGTTACATAAACGATGTAAATTAGAAGTTCCATAATTTACAGAAAGGTATGTAATATCCATTCATGTCTCAATCAACTATAATTATCTAGTCTTCTTATGTCACAACAAGTCAAATCAATCCACTCAAACTCTATGTTATTCTGAAGGAAGTGCTTTCTCTTTACTCTATAAATAGTACGTTAAAATAAAGTTACTAGTTACACGTGTTTAAAGTCTTCGTTCACAATGGAAATGCTGGAATCATATGATTAATACTGGATGGATTAAAGAGGAAGTGTAGAACTGCCTTGCGCGATCGAATTTTTATTCAGCTTTCGTCGTAAATTAGCACTCCATACTGTTTTGTACACTTACTTAAGATATATTTTCGTTTAAAGTAGAATAAATAACAAGTTTAAATATATTTAATAGAAAAAAACTTGAGAAGTTGCAGGGAGCGAGCTGGGCGTGCGGGTCTCATTGTCGTGAATGTTCGGAATTGGGTGTCTTTGTGCCCGTCTCTAGTGTCCAGGAATATCCTGGAAATATGGAATATTAAAGTTTCTCTTTGGTAATGAGCTGCCACCAGGCGGTAATATCAGGAACTATTTCAGATATTAGCTCCTGGTCTCGCAGTGCTCCCTAAATCGTGTTTGATGTGCCCGCATCACGGTGAGTTGTGTAAACTAAGATGTGTATTCGTTTGTGGAAAATGTCCGAGGGTAAGTTCCAATGCTGTTCAGTCAACTTTACGAGTAACCTTTTTACAGTGAGAAGTGATTAATTTAAGAATATGTGTTCTTTATTTGTAAAGAGTACGCTCGATTACTGAAATGGAGATCACTCAGGGAAAGAATTAAACACATTTATCTTATATTGTAACCTTACGTTACCCGAATATCTCGAGTGTTCTAATTAAAGCAACGTTGGGATGTAGCACAACCCACTTTGTTACCCTTTATCTTTGAAGAGATTATGACCTGAGAGATTTGATTAATTTGATGATAGGACAACATACTAATTCAAAATAACTGGGGAACGGTGTGCCTATTGAAATACGAACTCCCTTCACTTGCTTACTTGATACTTGCTTATAATATGATCACTTAAAAATACGTGAAGTTTTCAGCTTTGTCAACTCCGATGTTCGTCTCCTCTCTTCTATCCTGTCATAATTTCACTATGTTTCATCTCATCTCTTTATATTTTTCTGTTCTTAAGCACTTAATTTCAAATATATCTATATCAATTATTTCTTCTTGAACGCTGTTTATTTCTAAATCCTCTTGTAAACCTTCATTTGATTACTTCCCCACAGGGATTAAAAATGTTTAATGCTATTGACATTACAGATATTCCTAGAATATTATTCGATGTTTAATATATTCATTTGTAAAATGCTTAATTTCCATAATTCTCTCAGTGGACTATTTTTAAATTATTATTGTTATTATTATTATTTTCAGTATTTCTAGTTTATACAATTTATATTTCAATATCAAACACTTTATCATGACTAAACATCCTGAAGTTTTTATGTATGGGAGTGTTGTAATTATAATGAAGGTGAACTTTATTGTAATTAAAAATAAAATAAATAGTAATATTTAGATGCAAGTACAGAATAGACAGTTTGTGGATAATTATTTGTTAATTATATTGTCATGGAATTTCATATTTCTATTTCATGTAGAAATAAGTCAGATTAAAAATTGTGTTCAGTAAAAATGCTAGGTAACATTTTATTCTGTTTCATTATGTTCTCTTTTTTTCTTAAGTAATTTTTGCATTTCCTTTTTCTTTCTCAATATATTTTTAATTTATAGCTGCATAAATATTAGCAAACTTTTGAGGTGCATTTCAGCTTTTATGACCTACTATTAAAATTTATAAAAATATGTAATATAATATTTAATTTATAACAAAAATGTACACGAAAAATTCAATTCATAGATTTTTAAAATAATGTACTCAAGTTCTACAAAACCTCATGCTTTCCGGTAAGACTACACAATTTGTGAATCTACTAGATAGTTACTCTCAAGCATGGAGTTTCTACGTAGGTTATGTAGATGATGTACGAATCAATTAGATCGTTGCCGGAAGCGCATGTTTTGGTATGTACTTTTTATCTTTTTTTATTAAGAGCGGGTCGTGGAGTAAATACTGATGCATTCGAGGGTCCGTAATCCATTCCTGGTCAATGCATATAATTTGTGGTGGGCAAATTGAGTTCTTGGGCTTCTCCTCTTTCGTGGCTCTCCTTTCACCATTCGCATAATCATTTTCATCATCGTTATCGTCTCCTCTTTAGGTAATAAATCATGGACCCCAGAGCAGCTTAGATGGTTTAGGGCATTATATAACTCCAATGCCTCTGACCGGGAGGGCCTAGGGTTGGAGTCCCGACGGTGGCACGATTTTGGACTCAAGCTCCATAGCTAGGTCGAATTCAGCCGCTGTGTGGAGGAGAATTCTAGTGTCCTGCTGTTCTGATCGGTAGTTTACTGTGTTTTTTTCGGTCAACAACAGGCTAACACGGGAGTAATATCCCAACTAACAACCTAGGGACCACGCACCGCTTACATGCACTTACACTTACATAAACTAAACACATGCAGGGAGACCAGTCGGGAACTTAGAGCTTGTCGCGGATGGGGGCGGTGTCTCGCTGGTGGGAGATACCTGGTTGAGAAAACCCCGCGAGCCGACGTGGAGGTCGGTACCGGATCTCGACATTCATCGGGGAGATCGCTGACACTACCCGAGTAAGGAAACGTGCGCAACACTTACGGGATAGTGACATGAGCAATTGACGCACCCGAAATCACCAGTCAATCAAAAATATTTACCTCATCATTATTACCGCTACCGTCTACTCTTTACATAATTACTCATGGACCTAAATGACCTCAGAACTTGAAGGCCCCATAAACCCCCAAAAATCAACATCAATATTATTGGAATATCTGTGATTTCAAACTTATTGCTATTTTATAAGCTCGTAGGTTATTTACATGGTATAAAAAATCATTTAGTTGCTTTAACAATTATTGCCCAGGTTACTCTAGAGAACAGCGGAACCTAATTTCATGGGATTTTTTTCTGAAAGGTAGAATTTTTTGTCTGGTATAATTTAAGCATAATAAAGGTCAGGGAGATCGCTGATTTTCTTCAGACCATTATTTACTACTATATCAACATTTTTTCAGTTTTACTTTCAACTTAGGTATATTGTGTACACCTGACCTTAACAACAAAGGAAAAATTACTGCACAATATTTCATAAAAACTGCCATATTCTCCTTTTCCTACACATTACATTAGAATTTAGGGGCGCGCTTTCAGTTTTTCAAAAACATCTTCAAAGCAGTGAAGAATTACGTAAGTGGATAAAATATTATTTAAAGCGCATAAAATGTCCAACTTAATTGATTTATTTCGATAGCGAAATAAGCCTTCAAGTAAATGATGATCAGCATTAAACATTAGTTCCCTGAGTGTGGAGCGGGCACCAACAGAGAGACAGGGAGAGGGGGTCAAGGCATCAACTGACGCCACTGCAGTGCCTCTGACTGGGAGATCATATCTTCGAGTCCCGATGGTGGCGGGATTTTTGAAACTAGCTAGATCGAGTTCTGTTTCTGTTTGGAGAAGAATTCTAGCTGCCGGCTGCTCCCATCGGTAGTTTTCCAAGGTTTCTCCGCATCAACACGAGGTGAATGCCAGAGTAGTACACTACTAAACGGGGCACGGACCGTGCACGTGAACGGCATACATAGTATCAAAAATACAACAGAACAGTAATAAAGACAATATTATGTAGTACATAAAATCACTAAATCACAAGTGTTTGGAAAGCTGGAAAACACAAGTGTTTGCAAAGCTAATCTCAAAACTTCTGAGGAGGTAGAATTCACTATCGCTTTGTCTTCACGTAAATGATCGAGAGAAAAAAAAATCGGAAAGAACCGTACCTTACTAACCCATGAATCCGTTCTTGTGAATTTTTGTATTCATAGAATATATTAGACGAAATATGAGAAGACTCAGGTGCTGTAGTTAAGCATATCAATCTGTCCGTAAGGCAGTAAACACGTCCAGCAGAGAGAGAAAAGCCTAACCAATTCCTCATTATGACTTTCTATTTTGATTTTGCCGACGGAAAAGACCAATATTCTTGAAATATTGCGGCCCTTTCTAGGTTGCTATACCGAGTGTGCAACGAACAAACTTTCATCACATTGTTGGATTGTTGATACACCTCTTTTCAGAAAGTAATCCTGCGTATGTTCAAAAATAATGGATGGCCAAAGTCCAATTAAGAAACCTGTATTAATGGACATGCTCGCTTCCACGTCGAAAAATACTCATTATTGATCTTGCTCGGCTTCTGGTTTACAACACGGCGGGAAAGAATCATACGAACCGTGACGTCACGGTGAAACTGGTTGGGTAGTTGAGATGCCTGTTTATAACGAAGGATTTGGCTTACGTGTCCCGACAAGGGCGGTGCCCCGCTGGAGGGTGATACCTGGTTGGGGAAAGCCCGCTAGACGACTTTAGATCGCCGCCGGATCTCACCATCCAGTCGGAGATCACCGTCACCTCACAATGGAAAACATGCGCTATATTTACGGGACTAATGACCTCCGTAGTTGACGCGCCCGGTATCACTAACACTTTCTTTAACAACCATTCTTTTTCATGTCCTATAACAGTGTTGTCAAGGTCGATGCCACGAGCGGGAGTCCGTGGCACGAGTGAAATCGCCTCTCCACGCAGTTCTTCACCCCGCCACCAGAGACAACGCCATCCCTATAGTGAAACGGCGGGGCTACTACTACTCGAAATAGTTCCCTTTATCGACACGTTGCGCAGAGAAGCTCGTGGCATGGCACGGTGCCGCGAGGCGTGCCACAGCCACCAGTAGAAGACCTTGACACCACTGCCCAATAATTTATTGATAAAAATAAATGCCGTAGCAACATCGAGTGAAAGTGAAAAGACGAAATGGGTCCGTGGCGTTGTGCGCGCTGGTGGGCGCGTGCGGCCCAGTGTGCAGGGCGGCGGCGGCGCGCGAGGGCTCTCGGAGGCGGAAATGGGTCTCTCGGCGCCCAAGGGCTCTTCCGCGCCCTCGGACGTCGCCTCGACGCTCACCGCCCGCACCACCGCCGCCGCCCTTTATCTTCAGAGCGCCGGAATGGGATGCGCGGCCGGGAGGACGGCGGCTCGCCAGATCGTCATCCACCATTCCCCCACCGGCATAAGGCGCTGGATTCAATATTTACGTATAAATAAAAGGGAATGTGCGTATGTCTGTCGCGCATAGACGCAAAAGCTACTCGATCGATTTCGCCGACATTTTCACACGTTGTTCTCTGTTTCCTCCTTTTTTGTTTTGTTTGGTTTCGCGACTCGCCCATCATGGGGCCACGCGATAAATGCATTCGACCGGGGTTCACACACGTTATCAGGGTAGGTGCACGTTACTTTTCTGTAGGCGAATGAGCAATTTAATGCTGATTGCATTTTTATATCCCAGCTTCTTACTCCTGGGGGATGGAGTGAAATTATGATGATAAATGTTAAAACAAACATACAGGAACACACACACCAAACCATGCCTGAGGCTGGATTCAAACCCACAGTCCTTTGGTCCGTGACATTTACTGCACTACTGTCTTAGCGATCTCGGCCACCGAGTCGTCATTTTGTTCTTATTTGTATCGGGAATATTTAAAGAGTACTTTGAATTGAATAGGACATGTGGGGCGTAGTTTTTGCTAAGTTAATTGAGGAGGTGGACTCTAATACAGTACAGTGGTTTCCAGAGAACCATTGCTTGAAGTGCAATCTATGGATATATTTGTGAACAACACGCCTCTCCTTGACTCATAATATTGAATAGCAACAAAGTTGGGATCTAGAAAGGAGAAAGGCCGAATCAAATGCTGGAGGTGCTCAAAATTCGAATATTTGATTTCTAAAATGTAATGTAACGTAGTAGAGTGTAGTTAATCTTCATTGAATAAATCGATTTTGAACCTGAAGGGTATTTATTTAATATCCTGCAATATGAAGCATTCTCGGGTTCACTAGTTTAAAATGAAATTGCGATTAAGGCACTCCAAGTTTCTAGCGTATAGCACCAGGGAAGACGCATTTGAGTTGATTTCTGTTAGCAAATACTATTTTTGGAGTACTACTGACATAGAGGATGGGAACCGAATTTCTCAGTCTGCACCCTTAGAAAATTAATGTGAGATTTGTTTTCTGAATAAATCACACGCACACATCTTCACAAATATTTATTATTATAAATTATATTAGTAACCAACAATGAATCAGACAGAAATAGTAATTGAAAGCGTGCTTGTGTAGAAACGCCACGTTTTGGCAGTTCATTGCTCGAATTCGGAATCAATAAAATTAATTAATATGCGAATATAACAAAGAATAAAAATATAAAGATGTGGCCACAGGGTGCAACCGCATGTGTTTGGAACTGCCCCAGGTTTTTTGCGCTGTATTCTTACAACACCATCACGAGACCAATCCCCATTCTGAAGGGAATGTTTTCTGGAATCATCAATTATTTTCATGAAGTGAATTTGGGTGATAAATTCCATATTTTAAATATAATGTTATTAGCATGATAATTCATGTTATTATTAATGATTCAAATTTGTCTGAATTTATTGTCTGCCAAGGTACACCAGTAAATATTCCGTAATTGTAGGCAAGTAAGATTTTTTAATTTGTTTGTTCCTTCGGTAAGCAATTCAGAAAAAATATATTTTTATTTTTTGAGAAATTTAATCTAACCAATTTCCAAGAGGGAAGACTACTGAACAACCGTAATATAAGCTTTTGAAACATTTTTCGGACTGATGAGCAGAGTTCAATTTACGAAGAGGTAAATCAAATCTCTTGCACACACACACACACACACACACACACACACACACACACACACACACACACCTCATGTATATATTCTAGCAGTCCACATCAGCCACAAAGTTAAGATTTGGATGCTGGAGAAACAAATTCTTTTATATTTATAGAACTTTTCTAACGTTTTATATAGGTTAATTTCAGTTGGTTAACTGTAACCTTTTGGACTTATCTATTGCAATAATTTCCTAAAAATATATTTATTAATTTTTGGAATTTGATTTTGATTACCTTTCTATGCGGAATGTTTGTTGAATGTGTCAGATGTGTCTTATAGTTTTCGCGTATTAAATAGAACATACCTAGAATCTTGAAGACGTACAAACGTTGAGTACGCAACAATCGTAGTTGGTAAGACAGTGGAAATTTTTTTCTCCCATTTTCTTTTTCAACATGTGCATTACAAAATTATTTTGTGTAATACTTTATTTTTTATCAATGCTTTGGATTTTTTCCAAATATATGATTCATATTGTAACCTGAATGATTGAAAATAAAATAAATATTTTAAGTAAGTTTATGTCACAGAAATGTCTTAAAAATTGAATGTCCTGATAAAATTTCTTATTCTGTTATGATTTTATGTCCTCGGTCCAATTTAAGTTCTAATATTAAACCATGGTTTTTTGAATTCATTATTGCATTTACACATTATTATGTGACAATCGAGTGTATGAAAAATTATGGGTTCTAAAAATCTAATCTATTATGATTGATGTTGAAGTACAGTGCACCAGGAAGGTCTCTCCAATCCGAGCCGAATTCGGGTGTTCTATTCAAAATTGCATTTATACTGATCTCAACCAGATCACTGGGAAATAAGTGAAGGGATCAACACATGCATCATCCATTATGATTGCGGGGAGTACGCAATTTGTTTTGAAGCTATATTTCACCAATATAATTTTTGTTGGAAACGTTTCATAAGCAAAGTCTCACTGGAAGAGACTCCTGGCATGCTATATGTTTCTTTTCATACGTTAACCTGTATTTTATGAGGATTAACATTAACATCAAGACACCATCAACACACCATGATAGAAAAGCGCTATGTCGTCAACATACGCACTGATATTGCCTAATAGTTTTTTATTCGGTAGATCGTATATAAAATTGAAAATGGGGTGGCTGATATCAACGATCCTTGCGAGATCCCCGACTTTATTAGCATAGGAGTACATACTCGTAGTTTATAATTTTGAGCTGTTAAGTCTACCTTAAAAAAAACTCTTAAACAATTTTCAAGCTGTATTCCTAATGCGAGTGATTTCTCTAGTAAAATGTTCTAGTGTACGAAATCGAATGCTGTCTTAGAGTCAGTAAATAATACAATAGTTTTGTTTACATTACTTAAACTATTACAAATTTTATTTCTAACATATTAGATCGACTTCGGTTTAATTCGTTTTCTAAATACATTTTGAACATTTATAACGAAATTATATTTGTTTAAATAACTAAATAGTCTTATTTTTTATTATTTTGAATAACACTGACACAGTATGGGTCTCATATTATCTGGGGAGGCTAACGTATCCTTTTGGAATAAAGGTGTTACAATTCTTTGCTTACGTTTTTTTCTAGAAAGACATCTGCACACATACTGAGATAGATTATAGATATTATTACTGTACTGATAACGTTGCCAATTTTCTTATTAAGTCTGCACAATAAAACCAAATAGAATGTTTATTTTTTAATACACAGCATAATTATTTTACTAAACATAGTGCGACGAGATTTAAACTCGCGCAGCAAACCCAAAAATCCCGACTCCCCTCGCGTCACGCCAAATTAAGAACCCTTTCAATTCGTCACAGCCCCGCGCGAAAGACGCGCACGCCAGAAACTGCGCCCCCCTTCCCAACCCCTCCTTCAAATAACAAAAGCCTATAATGATGAACTGAACTCCTGGGCATGCGCCCGGCTGGACGGTCCAGCATTGTCCACATAGGAACCGGAACTAGTTGATTAAGAAGCCCTCCGTGCGTCGTGTAGGAAAATCCCCAAAACGCATAAGGCGCCACAAAGGCGGCCGGGTGGGTTTGCATTGTCTGTCTCTGCGGCGCTGGCGAAATCTAAAACAACAAAGAGAGCCAATGGGATGCCCAGAAAATGACATCACCCTAAGAAGTGCCCTATTAGCTTCCGACTTGAGTAGAATCTTCCAGAACACAAAATTTCGGCCAATAACATTAGAAATTGCAATCACGTGATAGGGCGAGGCAGCCACGTAAAGAAGAGTAGGGATACTGAGAGAGGCTGGCGAGAGAAGAGAAACTTGGGGCAGATAGAACAAAAACTTCAGAGAGATCACAAACTTTTCGAGAACATAGAACATCTTCAGAGAGAATATTCGGAGAATGCATTTGAAAAATTTAACTTGTAAAAAAACTTCACGTCGAGGAGTGGTTGACAACACCAGAAATCCAGAGGGATTTAATCAATCAGCCGAGCTATCGTGGCTGCATTGATACGGCTAAAGTGGCGTTTGACGGCTTTAACCCGCTATTCAACTCCCGTGGCTCTTCTTAACAACTTCCGGTCGGCGAGAGGCGGAATCGTATACGCGTATATCGTATAATCGTATATCGCTGTGTTTCCTGCGACGCCCATCCTGATAGCGACATCTCGAACGGCGGCACCCGACCGTTATCATGCCTGAGACAGCGCCAGCCGGAACGACAACAGGTGTGCAATTCGTCGACTCGAGGTACGGACCTACCACTATGTCATTCACACCAGTAATTTTAAGAAACAAACAGAAATTTGAGCAAGTGTCAAATTAGATTAAAATTTAAATAATAGGTGGTTTAAGTAACAAGAAGAAAGCATATTGTAATTTAAAAGCAACAATAAACGTGTTTTCGTCCTTCAAGCGAACAACACATTAAAGGAAATTCGAAAAAGCTTGTTTCTGCCAAACCCTGTGCATGCTTCATTGAAACAGAGTGCTCACCCCTGAGGTGCTCCTAAGCTGGTGCCGAATGTCAGGTAAGTGTTCGTTTGGCGCCCATTTACTTACAAATTTAACGGACACACCTGTCATCTGAATACCGACACACTTCGGTATGACGGTGCCTTCCCCCCCTTTTTGTGTTTGAGCGTCGGTTCATCACAATAGTGATAGTTTTCTCTTATTCATCTGTATAGTCGCTCCAGTTCACCATCAGTAGTAATTTAAACTTTGTGAATCTCAAAAATCTCGTTCCTATTTCAACAGCGCTATTTTCATTCAAAATAGAGGCAATAATTCCAAAATTATCCTGGGAAGAATTACGAGAGCTAATAACTCTTTTTCCTTAACCGTACAATGATGTTTCTTTTTAAATTTTCACTAAAAGAACTATTGTCGAGCGCACCGGACAGAAATAGAATTCTTACCGATGTTGAGCACTCAAGTTCCTGACGCTTGAGAAAGTAAAAGTACAAATACTTATTTGTATACAAGGTAACTGTTTAGAGAAATAAATATTACCAGTAATGTGTGTAGAAAGCATCTAAGTCATTTCAGATACCAGTGAGCATTTTGTATCTCTTTAGATCGTGCTTGTTGATTTGTAATTAACATTAGGATTATTGAAGTACTGGATGCTCCAAAATACAAGTGTGTCTGTACAAATACTAAATCGTACATTGTAATGAAGCAATTTGACTGTATTCAATCTTACTTAGGAACAATGTCATCAAAATGAAACCTTTCTCGAAACAAAATTGTCATTTCAACTCCCAGACAATCAACTGGTTTTAACCAACTGAATAAAACAGTTTAGACAGGTTTGGAAAACGGCCAGAGCACGAACTGCTCATTATTTCTAAACATTTTATTGAAGAACTAGGGCTAAAACATCCCGTACTTTTGCCCGTATTTTCACGCATAATTACGCAAAAAGTACTCAAAAAAATTGTACGATCTCATTTCAGAATCTATCTTTAAGGAATAGATTGATTAAAAGAAAATCTCTAGCTTCATAATTGGAGTTCTAAGAAGACGACGAATTTTGAATTTTTGCAATTTTTGAAAAAGGAATTTCAACAAAAATGAGACCATTCTCTTAAGCGTCTTTTACACTAACAACAAAATGTAAAGAAAATCGACACAGCCATTTTTTGAAAATGTCTCAGGGGCTTCATTTAAAGTACCCTCCAAAATTCAAATGTGTTTCAGGGCCTTTGATATCAGTCAGATCAATTTTGGAGAAGATATCAAGGACCCACAAAACGTAGAGTCTGGCTATACCATGTGTTAGAAGATTATTTTTCTTAATTTAGCAATTGTATTTATCCCTTTTTCGTTACCAAGACCCTGTAATAAGAGTTTTTTTAACAAAAATTTGTCGTTTTACATAAATTTCTCTCTACTGCGTAAGTGGTAGAGACAAAGTAAAAATGTCATATCTTTTTGTAAAAATTAATCACCGGTATTTATACAACAACAGTATTAATTTATTGACAGTAGAATTGGGAGCGTAACCCAGAAATGAACTCAGTATACCTGAATCACATGCCTGCGAAGCCTCTCTGAAATCCAATAATCACTTAAACCCCGACACCATGTAACGTGCGAAGGCCGCTTCGGCTTGCTCATCAGCGCCATCTGCCGAGCGTCTCGGCGATTAGTCTCGGGCACGCGTGCGCGATTCGCGCCCGCGCGCTCCGGTTCCTAATCCGCGCAGCGCGCCGTCACGCGAGAGGCAGCATCGTCCAATTCACTTCCCCTGCGCGGCGGCCGCTCGCACAACGGAGGGGGATTTACAAATGAACAGGCCTCGTTCCGCGGCGACCTCCCGGTGACTCGTCACCTCCCACGGCTGCCGCCGCGCCGCGCCGGTGAAACAACTACCCTGTGGTCGGCGCTCCGAGACCGCGTCGATCAAATGGCGCGCGGAAATACCGGAATGCGCGACGACGTCCTGCGCAGATTGGCGTTGGGAATGAACAAGGTTGAAGGAGAAACAATTAATTCATCGATCTGCATTACACGATGCTTCTCGATGACTTGATTAGTGATTCCGGACGCGCCAACTGCTAATGTCATTTTTCTACTCCCATTGTATATTGCTGTCTTTTAATGGATGGAACCGGTTGCATAATGATAATCATTTCGACGCAGTTTTCATTATGACACAGGTTCTTGACCAATAACAGAGAAGTTTACAAACCAAGTATTGACAATTAATAATTGAGAATCGTTTTATTAAATGTTTCGTTCGATTGTGTGTATTAAAATTGTATTTGATATTATATTATGCTCAATAGTTTTAATTTCTTCTATTATTAGTATTTTTTGTGGTATATTATTTAAAATAAAGTGGATTGTAATTTCACTTTGATCCTATTTGACTTGCGCAGTACTCCCTAGCAGGCGGACAGGTAACCACAGCCACCTGCGGCAGTACGCGAGGGTAGATTTAATTAGCTATCCGCTAGGTGGCCACTGCCATGAAACTATTTATTGTAAAAGTTTAACTTATAAAAGTCGTAGAAAAAGTACCGTATGAAACTCGATGTAATGAGTATTAATACACACATGTGAAATTAAGGATGATCGCTCGTTCCTCGTTCGTATCGTGTATCACACTCATTTATTAATACCCATCATTACTTCATCATTTCATAATGTACAATTGTCCCACAAGTCAATGTTTTTTTTTACCGCAGGACGCAGTGGTGAATTGGATGTCGAAACCCGGCGCGGACCTGCCAATCGGCTTGCGGATTTTTTCTTCAACCTGGTGTCTCCCACCAGCGGAGCACCGCCCCAGTCGGAACAAGATCTAAGCTACCGACTGGTCGCCCTGTTTCTGTGGTGTATAATGCCTGTAGGGGTAAGAAAATGACAACGAAAAGGAAGGAAAGATCGCGCGTGGTCCATGGTCCGTTTGTTAGGGTACTGATCCAGCATTCGCATCGTGTTGGAAGAAACCACGGAAAACTACCAGCTTCAAACAAGAATCAAAATAATGTTAGCAAACTGGTTTTAATATTTGTGGAAATTTATTATTAATATTTAACTAAATTAAATATTTCACTCTTTGGAAAAAATGAGTTAAACTTGTTACAGTTAGGTTAGCAAATGGAAACAGCAATATGACGCAAATCATCATTCATTCATTTCTCAGAAAAGTAAAGGTCTTTCTGTGCTTGCCCATTAACTTTCCGTTTGGAACAACTAGGGAGTAAATTTAAAAAAATGTTATTGTTAATAATTCTGATTAAATAATCTTTAGTACTGTTAACGGATTTCTAGATGATCGTTGCCAAAATATATTTCTATAAGAAAATATTTATTTGGAGACATGGAAATAGTTAAACTGCACAACGTCCTGGAACCTACTAGTGAAAGACTACCTGGAAATATTACACCTATGGAAGAGTTCCCTTGAATTTTGAGGTGGGTGCAGGTAAGAGATTGGGAAGTTAATCAACATGTGTAGTTTTATCCTGTTTATAGAATCACAGACTGCTTTCCGCTAACTCTGTACTCTTGCTACTGTACTCGATTTTTTTAAATGTTTTTTTAAATCTAAGAGAATCAGATCCTATATAAAGCTCATAAAACAGAAATGTAAAATAACGATGTAATAGAATTGGTCAAAACCTTTTAAATTATCTTCACAGTAGCTATATCACAGGAAAGAATTTTTACAAAGGTTCCAGAGTTCTATATTGAAATGGAATGTTGAAAAACCTAAATAATATCACTCAAAAATGTACAATTGAATTGGAATAACCAGTGTAAATATAATTAGAATTTAAAAATACAATGTCAAGATGAGTGTTATTGTGAAAATATTGCGGAAATTCGAATATTACCATTTGCATTTAAACATCTC
Source organism: Acheta domesticus (assembly GCA_031308135.1). Classification (NCBI taxonomy): domain Eukaryota; kingdom Metazoa; phylum Arthropoda; class Insecta; order Orthoptera; family Gryllidae; genus Acheta; species Acheta domesticus. Next base: position 18,696,930 of record JAHLJT010003656.1, read on the forward strand.
CTCGGCCTACAAACGAACGCCAAAAATCGACATTAACACGACAGTTACGCAGAAATTATCATTCTGATGCCAAGCACAACGACGAGTCACGTCTTTGAGCCAATGAACTGGACATTACAAATCGTTTCGATTTCGCCCTCCCGCCACCATTGCCATTTCGACCTCCCGCCGATCATGAGGACTACGTGCAATGCATCTGGAATGTCAGAAGTTATTTGAGTATGCGGGAAAGGAGTGACAATGGAATCTGTAGTGAATGCCTTTTGATTATCCCCAAGATTAATTAAAACCTTTCGGCCATCCATTGTTTTACACAGTAACCGCATGACACCAGAAAGAAGATTTTGTACCAGAGACTTTTGTTAAAATGATTATTTGAAGGCACTGTGGTAATTTGTATAAAAAAATCTAGATTTTTTACTTTAGAATTTCCTTCAATTGCCTTCATTTCCAGGTATGTATCTAAAAAATATAAACTATGAATGAAATGGTTTTAATATGTTCTGTTAATTCAATTTTCTGTTTCATAATCCGCATTAATGTGGACATTATGTCTTAGTGTAATATCAGGAAAGCTTCAGGAGGCTTATCATCAATTTTCTTAGCTTTCCTGACAGAGGGAGCAAAGTCGTCGTCACATGCAGTCGTCACATGCTTAGCCATCGTATACAGTATACAGCAACGCCTGCAGGCGTTTGCGTCTTGAGCGAAAGCAATCCTCTGGAGCAGTATTGTCAAGGTCGATGCCACGAGCGGGAGCCCGTGGCACGAGTGCCACAACGAAATCGCCTCTCCAAGCAGTTCATCAACTAGTCGCAAGAGACAACGCCATCCCTATTGTAGAACGGTGGGGTTACTAATATATTCCTGTCCCCCCGCTAGTTGCGCAGAGAAGCTGGTGGAATGGCACGATGCCACAACGCGTGCCACTGCCACCAGTCGCAGACCTTGACACCACTGCTCTGGAGCATCTTCCTCCACCCCCGCAGGCGGCGGCGGCGGCAGCTGAATCGACGCGTCCTCGGCTCCGAGCGGTGATTC
>JAHLJT010003656.1:18698970-18812551 GCA_031308135.1 Acheta domesticus
TTTCCTGAATTTTTTCATTAACATGGGAACGAATATCCTCCTCACAGAGGAAGAATTAGTCTCACAGAAATCGTGGCACAAGACGCAATGTGTCCTAATTTTTCTATAATATTTAGCGACATTAAATGTTTAAATCACTAATTATTCTATGTATTACGGAGCGGAAATACAGTCTACATCGATAGGAAAGAACCAATGCAGATTATTACCAAGTAGTGTCTTGGTGTCTCGAGAAAACAGCTACATGTAGGCGAGGTAAGAGAGATCGTTAAAGTAGGATTTGGAAGTATTTAAAAATAAAATCCATGGTTTAAGTTGGTAAATCTTTTAAACGCGCTCATCCGCACGACGTTTAGAGAGCAATTACTGGACAGGAAGCGCTACTGGACGTAGGAAATGAAACTGTTTTATGAATTCGAGGCGACTCATAGACTATTCTGGAAAGGAAATCGCTCAGGAAGAAGTGTTACTCTCGTATACAGTTTTATGCGTTTTTTTTTCTCAGATGCTGTCTGTAAGAAGGTTATTGAATGTTTACGTCGAACATAAGCAGTGGTCATATTAATGTGATTGGACTTTGTTTTTATTCTCTGATAATTCCATAGGCGTATCTACTCGGGTGTCCTATGCAGAAAGTTCAAATGAGGTCCCTCATTGCATTGCCGTCTTTATCGAGGTCCTTGAATTGTAGGCCACGATGCCCCCCCAATAGTGACACCAGCCGAGCTATGTCCCTAGTTAATTTCAAGTTAATTAAGTATATATTTCAAGTCTTGCATGGTGCATCCTGTTGATTTTTTATGTATTTCTAATTTTGTGCCCTGCGAGTCCTTGAAAAAAAGTTATACTACATAATATAGTTGTTCAGTTCCCTTATTCTCTGGAAGATAAAATTACAAGCAGGGTAACGGCCGGCAAGTGACTTTGTGTAAAGTTCTCTGCCGCCTCTAGTGGCTCCACCGAGTGACTCCGTGGAAGGCAGCCTACTTCTCGGGGTCAGCGCCACCCGTGGGCTTTGCGTGACAGGCTCTGTCCTTTTGGGTGGCGCTATCCGAGTGGTCCGTGTGAAGGCAGATTACCTCTGGCGGTCAGCGGCGCTCGGCGGTGGCTTTGTGTGAACAGAGGCGTATCTACGGTATGGCTGACGTGCTATAGACCCACTCACAAAGGGCGCTATTTTACTTATACCCGCTAAAAAACCAACAACTTAATTTGAAGTATCCTGATGGGCGCAAAATGCTTTGACATGGGCCCTGAATATCTCGAAACTGCGTTTCCTGTTCTATCAACTTCTTTCCCTTCCAGCTTTCACTCCTGCTTCCCATGTGAGAACCCTTCATCTAAATTGCGTACGTATTTCTCATTGAATGATCTCCTTTTTATTACAAAATAAATTGCAATAAAAATTTTTGAAAGGCGGAAGAGCAGGCTAAATGGCCTGAGCCTCGCCACCAATAGACATTTATATATTTATAGATACGCCTCTGCCGCTTGTCGGTGGCGCCACCGAGTGGCTCCGTGTGAAGCAGATTACCTCTCGCGGTCAGCGGCGCCCGGCAGTGGGCTTTGTGTGAAAGGTATCTCGGCTTCCCTCGGCGGCACTGCCGTGTGGCTCCGTGCGGAGGCTGAAGACGCCTGACGCATGTCCCCAGCAGGTACTCACCCGCGGCGATGATGGGAAGACGCAGGCGTCCCCGCTGCTGGCCGGCCGTGTTGAAGGCGGTGCACATGAGCGTGGCCGTAGTCCTGCTCGGTGACGGGCGTGTAGGTGAGCACGGAGGCGGCGCGCGCCCCGCCCTGCGACCGGAAGCGCGCCTCGGGCACCTCCACCACGGCGTCCGAGCTGCCCGAGTGGTTGAAGCTCCAGCGGAAGTCGACGGGCGGCGGGTACGCCTCCACCTCGCACGTGATGCTGGCGGGCTCCAGGCGCGCCACCGCGTACACGCGCCGCTGCTCCGGACGGCACACGGGCTTGTCTGCGCACACGCCCGCGCGCGGTCCTCCTCCAGGCCTCACAGGTTTTGTATTTATGCATTTAAGATAAAGAGAATTACATAAATATGGTAATATGTCACCAATAATATAATGGTAGAAATTGTAATAATATATAATATAATAATAATAATAATAATATAGACATGACAAGACATGACAGGGTGTGTGGCTACCTCCACTGGCAGATTTGTATTGCCCTCGAAGTTCCGAAACACATGCCCCAGTGGTACGAACACTCACCGAAGCCGGTGACGTCTATTTGGATTGTGTAGATATTGTATGACCAACAAATTCAAACTGATCGCACGATAGCGGCAAACAAACCGGATATAGTCATCCGGGATTTGGAGAACAAATCGTGTTCACTTGTTGATGTTGCTGTACCTTGCGATAAAAACGTCGTTACCAAGGAGGCAGAGAAACGTCTTAAATACAAGAGTTCGGATATCGAGATCAGCCGAATGTGGGGCGTAAAAGCACAGGTCGTACCGATTGTTATCGGAGCTCAGGATTTTTTCCGCAAAATTTGTGTAATAACTTGTCTAAACTCCCCGGTAATTCAAAAGACTGGGAAGTGCAAGAAATTGGTTTATTTGAAACAGCCCACATTTTGCGCAAAGTATTGTAGAGGCACTGATAGTCACCGGATCTGCTCCTTAGGTAGCTGGTTTGCAACCTGGAGTAGATTTTATATTTAGCCGACTCATAACATCTGTAGTCGTGATGTAGTGGAAAAATAATAATAATAATAATAATATAGACAATAAGTCGGCCCCGTGGCCGAGATCGCTAAGACAGGAGTGTCGTGGCGATCTCGGACCAAAGGGTCGTGGGTTCGAGTCCCGCCTCTTACATGGGTGTATTTGTGTATGTCTGTATGTGTGTGTCGTTCTTTCACCCCTCATTATTATCATTATCATTCCATCTTCCTTACCCCCAGGGCTATCAAACCTGGGGGATAAAAATGGGATCTAGAGTAATGCTGATCCAACCTGAATTACACACGCCTATCTCTCCAGCCCCCAGAAGATAGCGTGTAGCGTGATCATAAATGGCCTATACGCAAATAATAATAATAATAATAATAATAATAATAATAATAACAATAATATAAAAATTCGCAATTTTACAAACATCACGTTTCATGAAGAAAAAATATTGTGAAGTAACTAAGTGTTGTCTGCGTATGTAACACATTTAATACGTAAAGGAATTATATCTATACAGGCTGTCTCAGAATTAACTTTACAAAATTCTAGGGTAAGCAGAGGTCGAAAATGATAACGTTTGTCAATAAATATAGGGAAAACTTTGCAATTAATTCATAGATGCATTTAAAGATGTGACATTTGCTCTCTGATATTCGACAATCCCGTATGCACATATGTTCGGCACGTACATGAAATCTCCTTGGTTGCTTCAGAAGAGATCTGTCGAACATTTTTGCGTAAGAAAAATCAGGGTTAAACATAACGTAAGGTATTTATAAGGAATTTCCCACTGAATGTTTATTTTCAAAAGGTTATATTTTCCACTACGTCTCTACATGTCTTATAAGTTTGTAATATTTATTCTGAGAACCTTTTTATGAAAAATGAAAGTAATAAAAATTACCTTTCCTACCAAGCCTCTTTCAGTTTTCCTCCCTGCTACCCCGTACCTCTCTTCATCCTGTTCCTCCCCACTGAGCCTTGTCCCGAGCCCCGTACTCCTCGTCAACCTTTCTCTCATGGCACCGCCCCATTTACACTCCCCTGCACTGTCCACCCCAACCGTTCCTCATCTTCCCGTACCACAAACACTATCTCCCTAAATACATTTAAATGTTGCGAGGTTGTCTTAAAACAATGTGGAAATATTTTGTTAACAATTTCAATCGCAAATGTAAGCCTTTTTCGATCGATTAAAAGTAATCTTTCTGAATTTATCTAAAATTTCCTTGCGCGTTCCTGAGAGATACACACGAATCATAACACGTACACACCAAGTTATGCATCAAGAGTATCATTATTCATCCGCGCTTCTCTAGAATCAACAAATTGAATAAAATCATTTTAATCAACAATTTGTAGATGCCGAACGAAACTTTCTTCAGCAAACATTTTTCATAATTAGTTTCTTGCGATCAGACGTAAGTTGAACCATGATCGTCTATTTGTCTCCCAAAATTATTAAAATTGTTAGTCCATCTGCGAGATTTTATCCGTCAAAAACATTTATTTATTTCTATTTACAGATAAATATGGTGTCTCTATTGAACAATTTCTATTTCCGTTACAATAACGAATTACTCAACTATCATCTAACCCAACGTTTTTTAAATTGTGTCCCGCGAAACTCCAATAACGAAAATCACATAACGGTTCAGCAAAACTTACGGTCTTGCATTACATTATTGAGATTACGGTAGTGAGAACGTTTTTACGTCAAGTAATTTATATAGTAATGTTTAAAATCCATAAGTATAATAGCATGCTCACGTAGGTGTGTGTACATTTAATTATCCATTTAGTAATATGTAATCATTAGTAAGGTTGTGAAAATAAAGGAATAAAACCATTAGCTCTAGAAAACTGATCGCAAACTTCGTCTTTGCGTTTAACAAAACCTCAAAATAAAAACACAATCTCCGACGATGGAGTACACGGAATGGTTTTCATGACAAAGGATAGTCCTCTGAAATGGAGATAAAGATGATGAAAATATTTCATTTGTTGTTTAATAACTTTCACCAGTGATAATTAAGTGTTTAATTATGTAATCTTCATAAACACACTCTTAATTGGGTTTCATTTGCAACGAAATGAATAGCCAGTGGTCAATGTGTGATTTTTTTAATTTTAAGTGTTTACTTATTGATAAACATTTTTGGTTCTGTCTTCGAAGTTTTAAAACCCGGGTATCTTAGGAATAGTCTGCATGTGTTTTACGCGTATATTGTGCTGTTAACCATATTATCTAGGCACTTCGTTAGTAACCATATAAACATTGTTCCGCCTTAAAAGGTAGTTGTCACATTATTTTTGCTTTAAAATCATTTTCAAAAAATTTTCTGCGAGCTGAAAATGTAGCTTAAAACGGTCCTCTAAAGCTTTCTACTGCAGAACGTGACTCTTCAACTTGGGTGGGAACAATTACCTCTTTTGCTAAAGACGGTTATAATGAGAGTGCTAAAAATTAAATCACCTCAAAAATGTTAGACCAGTTATTGCTTCTACGAGTAATTCAACTAGAACGTTTACTAAAAAACTTAGTAACTTAAAATATGTTCAATTTTTCATGCGAAAAAAGTGACGAAGTCTTCAAATTATAAAGTTGTATGGTTCAAGCCCCCAAAAAAGATTTATAAAAAGCAACTGAGTCTCCTTAGCTAGTTACCTTCCATCTCAATACGGTGAAGTCTATTAAATTGCGGAAAATCGTATTAAATCTTACGGTAAGGTGATGGTAAAAAAGTACGTCAGCAAATCAGCTCAAGAAATTGCTATGATTCCACTTTTGAATCACGTTGTAATTCAGTGCATCAGCTAATATAAAAAATAACTTACTTTCGTCTGAATTGATTCACATTGTCATTGCAACTGGATGAATGAATCTACCTATATAGCTGGACTCGCAATATTCTCATTATTAGATACGAGCAAGAATACGAATTATTGGAGTATCCCTATTCTAAAAATCTTTATCAACACATACTACTGAAGGTGAAATATTTCTACTTCAGTACTTGCTGTGAAAGTGATAAGCTATTTAAAATAAAACCCACTTTAATTTTGATTCTTGACAATTTGGCGCGATGAAATGGGTGGTGAACACAAAGCGCTTTTATTGCGCATTAAAGTGAGATGGCTTTTCAGAAGAAAGAACTCACTAATAAAAATCACAATTAAACTTTCATGAACTTCGAAGTGAGTTGTCGGCCTTCTTAAAGGTAACAAATAATTCAGAACAACATTTTGTTGAAGCACTGGACAGTCTCGAAATATTTTTATACAAAATTTCTTTACTGGTTTCGTAGCATAAAATGGCATTCCTCTGGAATTTATGAAACGAAAAAATCACCTGAAACATGAACGAAAAAGCAAAAGGAGAGAATCTGTATTCTGATTTCGTGATAGGAGCACCTGCAGGTCTTTCATAGCAGCCTTCTCGCTTCTAAGTAGGACGAGATACGTTTCTATTCGTCTGCCACTGGCCGTTACGGAACAAAGATAATTCATGGGGATCCCCCATCCGTCATTCACCGTCTCCGCCACATTCAGATCGAAACAAATGAAAGGTCCGCGAATGGATCTGAATCACCGCTCCGCAAAATTACGCTGCTGGAAAACGAAAAACCGATCGAAAAAAAAGAAGAAAAAAAGACGAGCACCAAATTATTTTGTTGGAATAAAAGCAGTGAGGATCTCATGACTACTTTTCTCTATCCTCCCTCCTCTCTACCTAGCCTTCTCCGACGCCATCTCCCAGGATTATTTGTTCCCCTTAGTTCTGACGTCCTTGCTACCATTCAATTCCATTCCATTGAGAATGTGTTTCTTTTGTCAAAAAAAACTGTTTTAAAGTCTGTGTGTTTTCTGTTTCCGAAATGTTTTAACCCCATTTTACTTTCTCGTGTATTACATGCGCATGTATTGTAATGCTGCAACAAAAAACGGCCGTGTTTAGACTGTGTAACTCGTTTTGGGATCCCTGATAACGAAAAGGTATAATTCTCGTTCCCTTACGCAGTGAATAACTTCCTCTAACGCGTTGTGTAGTCAGAATCTACGTTTAGAGACCTTGATACCGAACAATTTGATAGACGACAAAACATATCGGTGTGGCGCTCAACAATTTTTAAATAAAATCATGTACAATTTTTAAACATAAAAGCTTGTAGTAGGCAATATTTTAACCAAAAGTGATATTTTCCAATAGATCTGCGCGACTCATTGAATTTGTTTAGTGGATACTTTGATTTTTTTAGACACTTTACATAAAGTCTCAAAAATATTTTCAAAATGATTTACCAAATGTTTATGAAACTGTTGTTTAATTTTACCACGGATATATCAAAAAGCACATTTAAAAATGGCACGAGTCTCATTTTCGTTTAATTATCTGAAATTGGAAAACTGAAAAAGATTTTTTAACCGCATAAGTTTAATATAGAATTTGTTTCCCTTGACATGAAAATTTGTTCTCAAAGATAAGGTCTTTAAATTATTTTTTTTAAATATTAGTAGTTTTCATGCAATTTTGAGTGAAATATGGAGTAAGTTCTCAAAAGACAGTAAGTTCTCAAAACTAAATAAAAAATTGTTCAACTATGAGTACAAATGTTTCAAATGATTCCTTATGAAATTACTCGAAAAATCACACTTTTTCTTTAATAGGTGTTCAGAATTGTGCATTTTCATAAATGTTCAAACAAAATGTTCTAAAAAAAAGACTCCAAAAAGTACTCAAATTTTCGAAAAATAATACATGACCTAATTTCAAAAAACTATCTTTAAGGAACAGCTTTCATTGAAGGAAAATCTCCTTTAATATTTTAGTTGTAGAAAGACACCAAAAACATTTCGAATTTTTGCACTTTTCGATGATGCAGTTTTCAACGAAAATGAGACCATCATTTTATTAATTATCCATCACACTATCTAAAAGCAAAATTTAATAAAAAGCAATGGAGCTTTTTTTTTAAGTTTTGAAAATGTCCTAGGGGCTTCATTTAGTTATGAAATATTACATATATTTCATAATATTAATGTTTGCTTCATTAAAATATTACTTTCAAATTCAACGGCCGCGACATCAACCAGATCGATTAGGGAATATCAGTTTTCGAGGGAACCGGCTGAACGGTTTAACATCTAGCTTAGTTCACACTCGGACGGACAGACAGTTTGTCCGTCATTCGATTTTTCAGTAGTAAGGATTCACAGTGCATGGATTCTGGCTATACCAACTATTAGAGGATTTTTTTCCTAAATTTAGCGTCTGGAATTTTCCACTTTTTCATTATCACTGCTCTATAATAAGAGTTTTTCTGCCAAAACTTCGCCGCTTTTTTGCGCAACATGACCTAATTTCCTTTCTACTACGTAGCGAGAAAGTAAAGAGTTGAATAACAAATTATTGAAGTGACCGAGCATTGCTTAATTCTGTAGAGCCTCTCTGATCGCAAGGATCCCCGCAGTGAGATCGTACCCGCATTATCGCCATGCAGTGTTGCTAAGTTCCATCTCCTTTACAAACCGTTCACACACCCATTCACTTCAATGAAGACAACGCAATCAATACATTTGGGCTTTTTAAACTAGTTTCTATTACACGCTTACTGGCTATTATGTAATGCATAAATTCTGTCCTTTTCAGTGCCATCGCAAGAGAGGCACGTGGCGCGGTGGCCTAATGGAAGAACGTCGTCTTTCGGCACCGCCGCAGTGTTACCGGAGGCGGCAACGCCGTCATCTGCTCCAGCGGCTTACGCGCTGTTATCCCTCGGGAACAAAACAGCAGCAGCGCGCGCGCCCAAGTGTGTGGAGCTGGGACTGGAGGGGAGGGGGCTATGCGGCGCATGCGTGGAGCACTGGTCGTGAGCAACGCTCAGATTCTGGTGTATCATCTTTTCACTGGTGCATTCCAGACATGGGTGACTTTTAAATCAATGTTTATCACGACACATCGGTGATAGAAATATTTAGGTACTGGGTCATTTTTCAATTTGATGTCGTTTTCACGCATTTAATTTTCTTTTCGTGGTTTGTGTTAGTGAATGTTTCATGAATTTACAATAACAGACTAGAAGAAAGATTTTATTTTAACATCAATTCATGACGAAATTCACTACTACAGTCGACTCCGTTTTTCGAACTCTCAAAATTACACTGATCGTCGGTAACTTCCTGAGCCTTTCGTAACTGACGGTTGGAAGATCGGAGCTAACGATTATATTTCCTCTTAAAATGAATTTATATTACGTATAATTTTATATAATTGAATTTTATTTAAAGTTGTAAAATTAATTGAATAAATGATTATTTTCATACATTTGAGTATTTTAGAAAAATAGGTCCTTCCCCCTATTTTTAATTCATTTTATAGCTCATTCTCCTTTTATTTTCATTTTATAGGTAATTTTCAAAGAATATTTAGATACCAAAATCCAAGCCCCGGTCGTGAGACTCGTCATCGAACACGCAAAAAACGCAACGAAAATAATTACGTACGAATCAAGTCAGGTAGTGATTGAACATTGTGTAGCAATATCTTAATCATTACACTTATGTTATATGATTCATCGCTTTATCTTGTCCCAATTAATTAGAAAACATACAAAACAATTGTTAGAAAAAAATCATTTAGGTTGAATGCAAACGTATTCCTATTACTATCTCCTCCCCAACGCATGACACAACTTTTTTAAATAATGTTGCAAATTTACCAGCCCTTTTCCGCATTCAACTTCATCAAAACACACACACATTCAAAATACATTTAAATTTGTTGTCGTTTCCATTTCATATAAAACACAAAAGGGCATGTGTTTAAATTCTTTCAAACTGTTTAAAATCGAATTAAAATATTTATTTCATTCAGTTACTAAATACAATAATTACATTGTTTTACAATCTGATTACGGCAATAGCCAGACATGGACAAATAAAAACACGTTATTCTATACACTATTTGTTGATGAAACTGTATATTTTTCTTTACACAACGTTTTGCATTTTTGAAGGAAATAGGTCACGACTTGATTCTCTCCAGTTTGCGCTTCCCATTTTATTAATATTCTAGTTCTATCATACGTTTTAGAGAATCAATTGACACCTGATGAAGCGTGTAAATCTGCTGTGCGAAACGTCATGAAGACTGTAACCTTGGACTGCACCCATAAAAAGCGTGAGAGAGGATGTGTTATGGTTTCTTTTACGTGTGATATGACGCTAATGCCTTGTTTGATGCACTCACACATGACGCGCAGCTGCACGGCGTTGGACTCGCCGTCGCCCTCCACGTTGCTGGCGAAGCAGCTGTAGTTGCCGGCCTGGTGGCGGCTGACGGCCTGCAGCGCCAGGTCCTGGTTGATGAGCAGCACCCCCGCCTTCTGGTCGTGCTGCACGATGCGCCCCTGCCAACAAACAGAGGACTCGCCTTGGAGACACACTTCGTTTCAGTTCAATATGTTCAGATTGTGTTTCGCTTGGTTCAAAATGGGATAGATTCAACCAACAAACCCGGAATATCTCGTGGTACAACACATACATACATACAAACAAACAAATGTGATGAGTCTTTAGGAAATTACTAGTGTTGGGAACTTGCTCCCATACCGACTATTTATGTTCTGCATTTCATAATTTAACATTTGCTCAACTCAGCGGGTCTGTGATCCAAATCAAGAAAAGGGACGATGAGTCTGTACCTGATTGTTTTTTTACACATCATTCAGTGCCACAGATTACCTACCAAATCTGTTCTTATTTATTCCGTAAAAGCATCCTGTTATTGGGGTAAACACAATGCCAACTCGAAATACGAAATAGGATGTTATTAAGCATTGTCGGGATTGACATTTTTGATGTCGCCTCTGCTTCACTAGCTGTGATATTTAGCAAACAAAATTAAAGAATGCAAATGCGAAATAAATACTTCAATTTGTCCACTATCAAAACGAGAAGATTTTTATGAATAGAGCTATTAATACAGCGATCTTGGAAATTAGCTATTTGCGTAAGTGACAGCAACATGTTTAATAATTCCGTAACAATGACCGAAAAAAATCTGTGACGGTCCTAGAGTAGTCTTCGTTTGGATAAAGAGTTACCGTTTCATCGCTAAAGACTTTTGTTATTAGAACAATTCCTAACTGTAAGTTATAGTAAGTGGCATGAGTTTCAGCCGCCCAGGGTGGAGGAAAATTTTGCCGCCCCCTTACGTAGGTATTTCACTTTACACGGTTTCTTTGATTCACTGATTCGGTTCATTAGAGAGGAATCGATTCCATAAACTGAATCCTTGTTTATGCGTACTAGTTGCGTGTAGCAAAGTTCATGATGCTAACGCAATAAATATAATCATTTAAAATAAAGTATATTTCAGAAACGCATACTACTTAAACATTTTTATGGAGGGATATCGCCTCCCAAACCTCCCATTTTAACGCTAAAACCTCGTCGAGATAGTAAAGTTCATTATACTAGTGAGAACCCGTGCGATTAAATCGCACGGTTAGTCAAATAACCAAACTGTTTTCTGCTTAAATTCTTTTTTTCTATTCCAGCATTACAAACGACCTAACCTCACTAAGATCACTAACCTCTCATATTTCAAGATTTCTATTCAATGTAGAAAATCACGTTCACGTGCTTACACAACCTACACTAAATTGAAACAAACAAAAATGCTTGAGATTGCATTTCCCGCCACCGTCCGAGTGTAATTTTCTTCCGATAGATCGCGCGGCAATCAGATATTACAGATCCCGAATTACTACTTTTTTTAATATTTAGGTATTTTTAACGCCCTTTTTCAATACGAATGTCCCATGTGCAGGTGAAAAGAAACACGATTTTTCAATCCATTGCTTCTTTATACAGATCGGTTTCGTATGTCGCCCAATTTATTCAAAAGACCAAACAGCCCTTTGAGAAATAATATATAAGATTTAAAATACCTTCCGGGCTGTAGAGCCATAGTCGATCGGACATTCTGTGAAAGCCTACATTGTTTTATTAGAGTTCATAATGTTAACACCATAAATAGAAATATTTAAAATAAATTATATTTCACAAACACATATTACTTTTAAGCTCTTGTTATTGATGTCCTCCGTGATCTGCAAGTGAGAAAAGATACCGTGAGATTCGGAAAGCTACTGAACTCCGTCAAGTTAAATAAACTTCTGGTCGCCGAAAATTATAGATTGAACCATCCTAATTTTTGAGCATGGCAGGTTGGCCTCTTATTAGATAGCGTTTCCGCGCGTTACTACCCTTGCCACGTGCGCACTGCACGAAATTTTGCGAGGAACCCAAAGCAAATGCCATCTTTCAGGCCTATTTTTAATATTTTTCTGTTCAATACCTATATTGTACGTATATTCTATGAGGTGAAATAATTTTGGGCATCATAATACATGCGTCAAAATAGTATCGCGTACAAAGGAGGCAGAGACGCATGAAAACGCGAATAGGCATTGAAGACCAAACATCGCAAAAGAAAGGAGAAATATACAGAACATGTGTAAACTTCTTTACAAAAACAAAGGAATACCTGTAGAATTCCATAGTGATAGCTGGTCAGAACATCAAGTGTGCATTTTGTGATGGTGCGTAGTATATTCACTAAAAAATGTGAAGGTTTATTTTGAAAATTTGTTTGAATTTATGGATTGGATCAACTCAAATAAACTAGATTTTCAAATAAATTACATATTTGCCCCAAAAAGTATCAACGAATACTTTCTATATTTACTATTTTAAACAGTAATAGGTATTTAAAAACACACATGCTAGTTTTATTCTTACTAATCTATGTGCGTGGTGTTAAGTTAGCTGTAAATAAATAATATATTATCAACATTAACATTCTGTTAAGTCAAGTATCAATAATCTTCCTGCGTTATTACATCCCATTTCGCAAATAACGTTGTAAAATCGACCCTTCTTGTGGCCGCTGGTCGTAACCCATTAACCACTAAGCGGCGATAACAATGTCATCAAATCACACTTGAGACGCAACGGTCAGTGAAAGAGAACTTAAGCATGTCGATAAAAAGACTGAAAGTATTCTCGGTCCTCCAAACTACAAAAAGAAAAGAAAATCCAATAATAATTCCGTCTCGCAGCTCGACTACTCGGAGAGGGAAAAACCCTGATAAAACGGCTCTGACACAACGGAGACGGGATCCATATCGGCACACTATCTAGCGGACAAAAACGCAGACGAGTGAACAACGCAGAGCCGTCGCACAAACAGCTCAGGAGATAAGATACGCTCCCCACAGTGCTCCTCCCCACAGTGCTCGCTATCCTTTGATAGCGAAACCTTGCTAGGCTTCCAGGTTCCCACAGGCAGCTTCTACAGACAAAACTAGTGCTATCATAGCACCGACTTTCTTGCATTATTTATAGCATTTCATGTTTTCAAAAATTTATTGTTGAACGAAATTGAGACCAGCGCCATTTTTTTCGTGTCCTTTAGCTCCATCCGGGAAGGGGAGATAAAAGAAAAAATGAAGCCAGTTTTTTAAAGAAAAAATATTGTCTTTGCTTAATGAAAAATAAGTAAAAACTACTAGTTTTTTCGAAAACTTGTACGTGACCTTATTTAACAATCTAAATTTCAGAAGAAAGAACATTTTCACTCAAAACATTATATCATCAATATTGTCGTTCCACAAGGTTACTTTTATGCCATTTTAGAAAATACAAGGAGTTTACAAAAATGGTGCTTGCTAAGAATACCTTTTCTATTTGAGAAAAAAATTAAAGAAAAATTTGCAGCATTGTCTAGAAAATAGTTGTATGAAAACTATCTACATTTCACGCAAAACGATGGTAAAACTAATCATATTATTGAAAACTTGTACATGGTCTTCTTGGAAGATCGGAATTTGAAGAACAAATTTTGTTCCGGGGGAAAATCTTTTATCTTCAATTCTGGACTTTGGAATTCTTGAAAATTTAGAGTTTAACGAAAATTAGATCTAAGCCATTTTTCGCTACTTTTCTCTACGCGAGCAAACCGTCATTAAAATAACTCCCGTTATCAAAATGTTTCAAATTTGCATTTTTTTAAATTTTCGGTCAGATTGATCGAGGAATGTCAATTTTAGGGAAAATCGTTTGAGCGGTTTAACGATGATGACCACAGAGGGACAGACAAGTGTAGCCGAAACCAATTTTTTGGTGTCAAGAGCGCACAAAACGTAGATTATGAGCTCTCAGAGCATTGGAGGAAGTAATTTGCTACATTTAGTTGCAAGAAAACTACGTTTTCGGCATAAGGAATTCACAAAACCAGGTTTTCGGTCCAAAATCGCCATGTTTAGATTTAGCTTTCTCTTAATTTATTTGAAGCTGTATAGCAGGCCTTGCCTATTACAGTTGCCGACGATAGGTTGGGCCATTTACAAAGTAATTCTTACAATTATTTTAGTTTGAATTGGAAAAAATTACACTCTCAGAAGTTACATGAACGATGTGAAATTAGAAGTTCCATAATTTATAGAAAGTTATGTAATATCCATTTATGTCTCAATAACTATAATTATCTAGTCTTCTTATGTCACAACCAGTCAAATCAATCTACTCAAACTCTATGTTATTCTGAAGGAAGTGCTTTCTCTTTACTCTATAAATAGTACGTTAAAATAAAGTTACTAGTTACACGTGTTTAAAGTCTTCGTTCACAATGGAAATGCTGGGATCATATGATCAATACTGGATGAACTAAGGAGGAATTGTAGAACTGCCTTGCGCGATCGAATTTTCATTCAGCTTTCGTCGTAAATTAGCACTCCATACTATTTGTACACTTACTTAAGATATATTTTCGTTTAAAGTAGAATAAATAACATTTTGAAATATATTTAATAGAAAAAAAACCTGAGAAATTGCAGGGAGCGAGCTGGGCGTGCAGGTCTCATTGTCGTGAATGTTCGGAATTGGGTGTCTTTGTGCCTGGCTCTAGTGTCCAGGAATATCCTGGAAATATGGAATATTAAAGTTTCTCTTTGGTAATGAGCTGCCACCAGGCGGTAATATCAGGAACTATTTCAGATATTACCTCCTGGTCTCGCAGTGCTCCCTAAATCGTGTTTGATGTGCCCGCATCACGGTGTGTTGTGTAACTGAGATGTGTATTCATTTGTGGAAAATGTCCGAGGGTAAGTTTTTATTTATTTATTTACGTCAAAAACAGTTAAAACTGCGTATGACGAGCTATGGGGAGAAGTGAATTTTGTGCACGTTTTCATAATTCTGTGGTCTCTATCCTAAGTTCCAATGCTGTTCAGTCAACTTTTACGAGTAACCTTTTTACAGTGAGAAGTGATTAATTTAAGAAATATGTGTTCTTTATTTGTAAAGAGTACGCTCGATTACTGAAATGGAGATCACTCAGGGAAGGAATTAAACAACTCTATCTTATATTGTAACCTTACGTTACCCGAATATCTCGAGTGTTCTAATTAAAGCAACGTTGGGATGTAGCAACAACCCACTTTGTTACCCTTTATCTTTGAAGAGATTATGACCCGAGAGATTTGATTAATTTGATGATAGGACAACACACTAATTCAAAATAACTAGGGAACGGTGTGCCTATTGAGATACAAACTCCCTTCAATTGCTTACTTGATACTTGCTTATAATAAGATCACTCAAAAATACGTGAAGTTTTCAGCTTTTTCAACTCCGATGTTCGTCTCTTCTCTTCTATCCTGTCTTAATTTACAATGTTTCATCTCATCTCTTTATATTTTTCTGTTCTTAAGCACTTAATTTCAAATATATCTATATCAATTATTTCTTCTTGAACGCTGTTTAGTTCTAAATCCTCTTGTAAACCTTCATTTGATTACTTCTCCACAGGGATTAAAAATGTTAAATGCTATTGATATTACAGATATTCCTAGAATATTATTCGATGTTTAATATATTCATTTGTAAAATGCTTGATTTCCATAATTCTCTCAGTGGACTATTTTTAAATTATTATTGTTATTATTATTATTTTCAGTATTTCTAGTTTATACAATTTATATTTCAATATCAAACACTTTATCATGACTAAACATCCTAGTTTTTATATATGGGAGTGGTTGTAATTATAATAAAGGTGAACTTTATTGTAATTAAAAATAAAATAAATAGTAATATTTAGATACAAGTATATAATACACAGTTTGTGGATAATTATTTGTTAATTATATTGTCATGGAATTTCATATTTCTATTTCATGTAGTAATAAGTCAGATTAAAAATTGTGTTCAGTAAAAATTGCTAGGTAACATTTTATTCTGTTTATTATGTTCTCTTTTTTTCTTAAGTTATTTTTGCATTTCCTTTTTGTTTCTCAATATATTTTTAATTTATAGCTGCATCAATATGAGCAAACTCTTGAGGTGCATTTCAGCTTTTATGACCTACTATTAAATTTTATAAAAATATGTAATATAATATTTAATTTATAACAAAAATTTACACGAAAAATTCAATTCATAGATTTTTAAAATAATGTACTCAAGTTCTACAAAACCTCATGCTTTCCGGTAAGACTACCAAATTTGTGAATCAACTAGATAGTTACTCTCAAGCATGGAGTTTCTAAGTAGGTTATGTAGATGATGTACGAATCAATTAGATCGTTGCTGGAAGCGCATGTTTTGGTATGTTATTTTTACCTTTTTTATTAAGAGAGGTCGTGGAGTAGATACTGATGCATTCGAGGGTCCGTAATCCATTCCTGGTCAATGCATATAATTTGTGGTGGGCAAATTGAGCTCTTGGGCTTCTCCTCTTTCGTGGCTCTCCTTTCACCATTCGCATAATCATTTTCATCATCGTTATCGCCTCCTCTTTAGGTAATAAATCATGGACCCCAGAGCGGCTTAGATGGTTTAGGGCATTATATAACTCCAGTGCCTCTGACCGGGAGGGCCTAGGGTTCGAGTCCCGACGGTGGCACGATTTTGGACTCAAGCTCCATAGCTAGGTCGAATTCAGCCGCTGTGTGGAGGAGAATTCTAGTGTCCTGCTGTTCTGATCGGTAGTTTACTGTGTTTTTTTTCGGTCAACACCAGGCTAATACCGGAGTAATATCCCAACTAACAACTCAGGGACCAACGCATCACTTACACGCACTTACACTTACATAAACTAAACACATGCAGGGAGACCAGTCGGGAACTTAAAGCTTGTCGCGGATGGGGCGGTGTCTCGCTGGTGGGAGATACCTGGTTGAGAAAAACCACGCGAGCCGACGTGGGAGGTCGGTACCGGATCTCGACATTCATCGGGGAGATCGCTGACACTTCCCGAGTAAGGAAACGTGCGCAACACTTACGGGATAGTGACATGAGCAATTGACGCACCCGAAATCACCAGTCAATCAAAAATATTTACCTCATCATTATTACCGCTACCGTCTACTCTTTACATAATTACTCATGGACCTAAATGGCCTCAGAACTTGAAGGCCCCATAAACCCCCAAAATCAATATCAATATTATTGGAATATCTGTGATTTCAAACTTATTGCTATTTTATAAGCTCGTAGGTTATTTACATGGTATAAAAACTCATTTAGTTGCTTTAACAATTATTGCCTAGGTTACTCTAGAGAACAGCGGAACCTAATTTCATTGGATTTTTTTCTAAAAGATAGAGTTTTTTGTCTCGTATAATTTAAGCATAATAAAGGTCAGGGAGATCGCTGATTTTCTTCAGACCATTATTTACTACTATATCAACATTTTTTCAGTTTTATTTTCAACTTAGGTATATTGTGTACACCTGACCTTAACAACAAAGGAAAAATTACTACACAATATTTCATAAAAACTGCCATATTCTCCTTTTCCTACACATTACATTAGAATTTAGGGGCGCGCTTTCAGTTTTTCAAAAACATCTTCAAAGCAGTGAAGAATTACGTAAGTGGATAAAATATTATTTAAAGCGCATAAAATGTCCAACTTAATTGATTTATTTCGATAGCGAAATAAGGCTTCAAGTAAATGATGATCAGCATTAAACATTAGTTCCCTGAGTGTAGAGCGGGCACCAACAGAGAGACAGGGAGAGGGGGTCAAGGCATCAACTGACGCCACTGCAGTGCTCTGACTGGGAGATCATATCTTCGAGTCCCGATGGTGGCGGGATTTTTGAAACTAGCTAGATCGAGTTCTGTTTCTGTTTGGAGAAGAATTCTAGCTGCCGGCTGCTCCCATCGGTAGTTTTCCAAGGTTTCTCCGTATCAACACGAGGTGAATGCCAAAGTAGTACCCAACTAAACGGGGCACGGACCGTGCGCTGTGAACGGCATACTTAGCATCAAAAATACAACAGAACAGTAATAAAGACAATATTATGTAGTACATAAAATCACTAAATCACAAGTGTTTGGAAAGCTAATCTCAAAACTTCTGAGGAGATAGAATTCACTATGGGCTTTGTCTCACGTAAATGATCGAGAGAAAAAAAATCGAAAAGAACCGTACCCTACTAACCCGTGAATCCGTTCTTGTGAATGTTTGCAATCATAGAAATATATTAGACGAAATATGAGAAGACTCAGGTGCTGTAGTTAAGCTTATCAATCTGTCCGTAAAGCAGAGAGAGAAAAGCTTAACCAATTCCTCATTGTGACTTCTCTATTTTGATTTTGACGATGGAAAAGACCAATATTCTTGAAATATTGCGGCCCTTTCGAGGTTGCTGTACCGAGTGTGCACCGAACAAAAAGCAATCCTGCGTATGTTCCAAAATAATGGATGGCGAAAGTCCAATTAAGAAACCTGTATTAATGGACATGCTCGCTTCCACGTCGAAAAATACTCATTATTGATCTGCTCGGCTTCTGGTTTACAACACGGTGGGAAAGAACCATACGAACCGTGACGTCACGGTGAAACTGGTTGGGTAGTTGAGATGCCTGTTTATAACGAAGGATTTGGCTTACGTGTCCCGACAAGGGCGGTGCCCCGCTGAGGGTGATACCTGGTTGGGGAAAGCCCGCTAGACGACTTTAGATCGCCGCCGGATCTCACCATCCAGTTGGAGATCACCGTCACCTCACAATGGAAAACATGCGCTATATTTACGGGACTAATGACCTCCGTAGCGCCCGGTATCACTAACACTTTCTTTAACAACCATTCTTTTTCATGTCCTATAACAGTGTTGTTAAGGTCGATGCCACGAGCGGGAGTCCATGGCACGAGTGAAATCGCCTCTCCACGCAGTTCTTCAACCCCGCCACCAGAGACAACCGCCATCCCTATAGTGAAACGGCGGGGCTACTACTACTCGAAATAGTTCCCTTTCTCGACACTAGTTGCGCAGAGAAGCTCGTGGCATGGCACGGTGCCGCGAGGCGTGCCACAGCCACCAGTAGAAGACCTTGACGCCACTGTCCTATAATTTATTGATAAAAATAAATGCCGTAGCAACATCAAGTGAAAGGGAAAAAGACGAAATGGGTCCGTGGCGTTGTGCGCGCTGGTGGGCGCGTGCGGCCCAGTGTGCAGGGCGGCGGCGGCGGCGCGCGAGGGCTCTCGGAGGCGGAAAATGGGTCTCTCGGCGCCCAAGGGCTCTTCCGCGCCCTCGGACGTCTCCTCGACGCCCACCGCCCGCACCGCCGCCGCCGCCCTTTATCTTCAGAGCGCCGGAATGGGATGCGCGGCCGGTAGGACGGCGGTTCAACAGATCGTCATCCAGCATTCCCCCCACCGGCATTAAGCGCTGGATTCAATATTTACGTATAAATAAAAGGGAATGTGCGTATGTCTGTCGCGCATAGACGCAAAAGCTACTCGATCGATTTCGCCGACATTTTCACACGTTGTTCTCTGTTTCCTCCTTTTTTGTTTTGTTTGGTTTCGCGACTCGCCCATCATGGGGCCACGCGATAAATGCATTCGACCGGGGTTCACACACTTTATCAGGGTAGGTGCACGTTACTTTTCTGTAGGCGAATGAGCAATTTAATGCTGATTGCATTTTTATATCCCAGCTTCTTACTCCTGGGGATGGAGTGAAATTATGATGATAAATGTTAAAACAAACATACAGGAACACACACACCAAACCATGCCTGAGGCTGGATTCAAACCCACAGTCCTTTTGTCCGTGACATTTACTGCACTACTGTCTTAGCGATCTCGGCCACCGAGTCGTCATTTTGTTCTTATTTGTATCGGGAATATTTAAAGAGTACTTTGAATTGAATAGAACATGTGGGGCGTAGTTTTTGCTAAGTTAATTGAGGAGGTGGACTCTAATACAGTACAGTGGTTTCCAGAGAACCATTGCTTGAAGTGCAATCTATGGATATATTTGTGAACAACACGCCTCTCCTTGACTCATAATATTGACTAGCAACAAAGTTGGGATCTAGAAAGGAGAAAGGCCGAATCAAATGCTGGAGGTGCTCAAAATTCGAATATTTGATTTCTAAAATGTAATGTAACGTAGTAGAGTGTAGTTAATCTTCATTGAATAAATCGATTTTGAACCTGAAGGGTATTTATTTAATATCCTGCAATATGAAGCATTCTCGGGGTTCACTAGTTTAAAATGAAATTGCGATTAAGGCACTCCAAGTTTCTAGCGTGTAGCACCAGGGAAGACGCATTTGAGTTGATTTCTGTTAGCAAATACTATTTTTGGAGTACTACTGACATAGAGGATGGGAACCGAATTTCTCAGTCTGCACCCTTAGAAATTAATGTGAGATTTGTTTTCTGAATAAATCACACGCACACATCTTCACAAATATTTATTATTATAAATTATATTAGTAACCAACAATGAATCAGACAGAAATAGTAATTGAAAGCGTGCTTGTGTAGAAACGCCACGTTTTGGCAGTTCATTGCTCGAATTCGGACTCAATAAAATTAATTAATATGCGAATATAACAAAGAATAAAAATATAAAGATGTGGCCACAGGGTGCAACCGCATGTGTTTGGAACTGCCCCAGGTTTTTTTGCGCTGTATTCTTACAACACCATCACGAGACCAATCCCCATTCTGAAGGGAATGTTTTCTGGAATCATCAATTATTTTCATGAAGTGAATTTGGGTGATAAATTCCATATTTTAAATATAATGTTATTAGCATGATAATTCATGTTATTATTAATGATTCAAATTTGTCTGAATTTATTGTCTGCCAAGGTACACCAGTAAATATTCCGTAATTGTAGGCAAGTAAGATTTTTTAATTTGTTTGTTCCTTCGGTAAGCAATTCAGAAAAAATATATTTTATTTTTTGAGAAATTTAATCTAACCAATTTCCAAGAGGGAAGACTACTGAACAACCGTAATATAAGCTTTTGAAACATTTTTTCGGACTGATGAGCAGAGTTCAATTTACGAAGAGGTAAAATCAAATCTCTTGCACACACACCCACACACACACACACACACACACCTCATGTATATATTCTAGCAGTCCACATCAGCCACAAAGTTAAGATTTGGATGCTGGAGAAACAAATTCTTTTATATTTATAGAACTTTTCTAACGTTTTATATAGGTTAATTTCAGTTGGTTAACTGTAACCTTTTGGACTTATCTATTGCAATAATTTCCTAAAAATATATTTATTAATTTTTGGAATTTGATTTTGATTACCTTTCTATGCGGAATGTTTGTTGAATGTGTTCAGATGTGTCTTATAGTTTTCGCGTATTAAATAGAACATACCTAGAATCTTGAAGACGTACAAACGTTGAGTACGCAACAATCGTAGTTGGTAAGACAGTGGAAATTTTTTTCTCCCATTTTCTTTTTCAACATGTGCATTACAAAATTATTTTGTGTAATACTTTATTTTTTATCAATGCTTTGGATTTTTTCCAAATATATGATTCATATTGTAACCTGAATGATTGAAAATAAATAAATATTTTAAGTAAGTTTATGTCACAGAAATGTCTTAAAAATTGAATGTCCTGATAAAATTTCTTATTCTGTTATGATTTTATGTCCTCGGTCCAATTTAAGTTCTAATATTAAACCATGGTTTTTTGAATTCATTATTGCATTTACACATTATTATGTGACAATCGAGTGTATGAAAAATTATGGGTTTCTAAAAATCTAATCTATTATGATTGATGTTGAAGTACAGTGCACCAGGAAGGTCTCTCCAATCCGAGCCGAATTCGGGTGTTCTATTCAAAATTGCATTTATACTGATCTCAACCAGATCACTGGGAAATAAGTGAAGGGATCAACACATGCATCATCCATTATGATTGCGGGGAGTACGCAATTTGTTTTGAAGCTATATTTCACCAATATAATTTTTGTTGGAAACGTTTCATAAGCAAAGTCTCACTGGAAGAGACTCCTGGCATGCTATATGTTTCTTTTCATACGTTAACCTGTATTTTATGAGGATTAACATTAACATCAAGACACCATCAACACACCATGATAGAAAAGCGCTATGTCGTCAACATACGCACTGATATTGCCTAATAGTTTTTTATTCGGTAGATCGTATTGTCACACCCAAGGTTTGTTATCGAGCCACACGGTGGCGTCGATTGTCAACCACAGCGTCGAGCTCCGGCGGCGTGGGTGTGCGCCGAAGTCAACGAGGGCGGCCCGGGCCTAGCTCAGTCGGCCAACTTTGTCACCTGCTTAGAATCTAACTCGGATGGAAGGAGTCGTAAGGCGTTTGCTAACTACAGAAACAATTCAGTGGTTGGTAAAGCAAATAAAAAGGTTTATTCCCGCCTAATAATAGGCCGGGGAAGGTTACAGTGATTCAAAGAGTTAAGAAAGGCCCTACCTGATGAGCTCAGTTAGAAACGAAAGAAAAAATGAGATAAAACTTAAATCTAAAAAAAAAGTAAAGAACGAGAATTACAATCAAATTCCTTTACAGGCCCCAACAAACTCTAGGCCATTCGCCTTCTGGCTGACAATAATGAGGAAACAAGTGCCTAAGCGCGGCACAGCAATGCACAATAGTTCTTTGGCGGTCGTTGACCGAAGTTTATGCCTGAATGGGGCGGCGTGTAGGCGGCCCTCGGCGGCGGCGGCGGGGGGTCGCGGCCGGCGTCGGCTTCTCTCCGTCTGGGTCGGCGGCTGAGATGGCCCTGCCAGGCCGAGAAACGTCCTTCCACAATAGCTACCAAAGGAGCGGCGGCGGCGACAGCGGCTGCGGCGGTGACGGCGGCGGCGGCGACGGCGACGGTCAGCTGGCCCGGATCGTGAATGATCGCGAATTCCGTTCACACAAATCAGCAGTTCTTACGGAAAGTTCTCCTGGAGTCTTCACGGTCACGAATCTCGGAGAAAACTAGTCACGGTCACTGCCCACGGCAGAGCTCAGAGTCCACGAACTAAGTCCCCAAAATAATAATTCTCCCTCGAACGCGGCGCCGGAGCTATCACTTACTCCGCGGCGCTCGCCACCCAAGACAAGTCGAGTAAACGTAGTGTTCGAACGCGGCGCCGGAGCTGTTACTCGCTCCGCGGGCGCTCGCCACCCCAAGCCTCAATCGAAACAAGAAGAAGTGATCTTCTCCCCTACGCCGCTAGCGTGGAGGTGTCCTCGTTCCGCCACCCCGAAAATTCAAAAGTGCCCCAAAATCGCTCCCACCCCACGGAATTTTTGCCCCTGATTGGCTAAGTGCTACTACGCCGTAATTTTGTCCTCGGCCAATCAGGTCCGGTGATTCTAGGAATTTTCCGTAGCCCCTATCTCTGTCTGGAAAACGCTCTCCGTCTGACTTCGGAAGTAGGTCAGTAAAGGGTACGCGGAATGTTCCGTTGGAACCCCCGGAGAAAGCTGCGAAGGACGGCACTGTGGTACTCAGTGCGCATGATACCCGGAACGGCGGGATCGGCACACGTCTCTAATCTCTTCTTCGGCGCCCGGGTGCGTGACGGGATGAGGGTCGACTCGCGGACGATGGCCATAAACTTTAGAGGGGCGCGTGCTGTCATCCCTTCCATTAGCGGAGGGGGCGCGCCGACCCGGCTGGCGGCGGCGGGAGGTGGACGCCTCGCATCGACAGTTATTTGTGAAATTTAAAAAATATTAAAAATAGCGTACCGCTACAGTATATAAATTGAAAATGGGGTGGCTGATATCAACGATCCTTGCGAGATCCCCGACTTTATTAGCATAGGAGTACATACTCGTAGTTTATAATTTTGAGCTGTTAAGTCTACCTTAAAAAAAAAACTCCTTAAACAATTTTCAAGCTGTATTCCTAATGCGAGTGATTTCTCTAGTAAACATGTTCTAGTGTACGAAATCGAATGCTGTCTTAGAGTCAGTAAATAATACAATAGTTTTGTTTACATTACTTAAACTATTACAAATTTTATTTCTAACATATTAGATCGACTTCGGTTTAATTCGTTTTCTAAATCCATTTTGAACATTTATAACGAAATTATATTTGTTTAAATAACTAAATAGTCTTATTTTTTTATTATTTTGAATAACACTGACACAGTATGGGTCTCATATTATCTGGGGAGGCTAACGTATCCTTTTGGAATAAAGGTGTTACAATTCTTTGCTTACGTTTTTTTCTAGAAAGACATCTGCACACATACTGAGATAGATTATAGATATTATTACTGTACTGATAACGTTGCCAATTTTCTTATTAAGTCTGCACAATAAAACCAAATAGAATGTTTATTTTTTAATACACAGCATAATTATTTTACTAAACATAGTGCGACGAGATTTGAAACTCGCGCAGCAAACCCAAAAATCCCGACTCCCCTCGCGTCACGCCAAATTAAGAACCCTTTCAATTCGTCACAGCCCCGCGCGAAAGACGCGCACGCCAGAAACTGCGCCCCCCTTCCCAAACCCCTCCTTCAAATAACAAAAGCCTATAATGATGAACTGAACTCCTGGGCATGCGCCCGGCTGGACGGTCCAGCATTGTCCACATAGGAACCGGAACTAGTTGATTAAGAAGCCCTCCGTGCGTCGTGTAGGAAAATCCCCAAAACGCATAAGGCGCCACAAAGGCGGCCGGGTGGGTTGCATTGTCTGTCTCTGCGGCGCTGGCGAAATCTAAAACAACAAAGAGAGCCAATGGGATGCCCAGAAAATGACATCACCCTAAGAAGTGCCCTATTAGCTTCCGACTTGAGTAGAATCTTCCAGAACACAAATTTCGGCCAATAACATTAGAAATTGCAATCACGTGATAGGGCGAGGCAGCCACGTAAAGAAGAGTAGGGATACTGAGAGAGGCTGGCGAGAGAAGAGAAACTTGGGGCAGATAGAACAAAAACTTCAGAGAGATCACAAAACTTTTCGAGAACATAGAACATCTTCAGAGAGAATATTCGGAGAATGCATTTGAAAAATTTAACTTGTAAAAAAAACTTCACGTCGAGGAGTGGTTGACAACACCAGAAATCCAGAGGGATTTAATCAATCAGCCGAGCTATCGTGGCTGCATTGATACGGGTAAAGTGGCGTTTGACGGCTTTAACCCGCTATTCAACTCCCGTGGCTCTTCTCAACAACTTCCGGTCGGCGAGAGGCGGAATCGTATACGCGTATATCGTATAATCGTATATCGCTGTGGTTCCTGCGACGCCCATTCTGATAGCGACATCTCGAACGGCGGCACCCGACCGTTATCATGCCTGAGACAGCGCCAGCCGGAACGACAACAGGTGTGCAATTCGTCGACTCGAGGTACGGACCTACCACTATGTCATTCACACCAGTAATTTTAAGAAACAAACAGAAATTTGAGCAAGTGTCAAATTAGATTAAAATTTAAATAATAGGTGGTTTAAGTAACAAGAAGAAAGCATATTGTAATTTAAAAGCAACAATAAACGTGTTTTCGTCCTTCAAGCGAACAACACATTAAAGGAAATTCGAAAAAGCTTGTTTCTGCCAAACCCTGTGCATGCTTTCATTGAAACAGAAGTGCTCACCCCTGAGGTGCTCCTAAGCTGGTGCCGGATGTCAGGTAAGTGTTCGTTTGGCGCCCATTTACTTACAAATTTAACGGACACACCTGTCATCTGAATACCGACACACTTCGGTATGACGGTGCCTTCCCCCCCCTTTTTGTGTTTTGAGCGTCGGTTCATCACAATAGTGATAGTTTTCTCTTATTCATCTGTGTAGTCGCTCCAGTTCACCATCAGTAGTAATTTAAACTTTGTGAATCTCGAAAATCTCGTTCCTATTTCAACAGCGCTATTTTCATTCAAATAGAGGCAATAATTCCAAAATTATCCTGGGAAGAATTACGAGAGCTAATAACTCTTTTTCCTTAACCGTACAATGATGTTTCTTTTTAAATTTTCACTAAAAGAACTATTGTCGAGCGCACCGGACAGAAATAGAATTCTTACCGATGTTGAGCACTCAAGTTCCTGACGCTTGAGAAAGTAAAAGTACAAATACTTACTTGTATACAAGGTAACTGTTTAGAGAAATAAATATTACCAGTAATGTGTGTAGAAAGCATCTAAGTCATTTCAGATACCAGTGAGCATTTTGTATCTCTTTAGATCGTGCTTTGTTGATTTGTAATTAACATTAGGATTATTGAAGTACTGGATGCTCCAAAATACAAGTGTGCCTGTACAAATACTAAATCGTACATTGTAATGAAGCAATTTGACTGTATTCAATCTTACTTAGGAACAATGTCATCAAAATGAAACCTTTCTCGAAACAAAATTGTCATTTCAACTCCCAGACAATCAACTGGTTTTAACCAACTGAATGAAACAGTTTAGACAGGTTTGGAAAACGGCCAGAGCACGAACTGCTCATTATTTCTAAACATTTTATTGAAGAACTAGGGCTAAAACATCCCGTACTTTTGCCCGTATTTTCACGCATAATTACGCAAAAAGTACTCAAAAAAATTGTACGATCTCATTTCAAATCTATCTTTAAGGAATAGATTTGATTAAAAGAAAAGCTCTAGCTTCATAATTGGAGTTCTAAGAAGACGACGAATTTTGAATTTTTGCAATTTTTGAAAAAGGAATTTTCAACAAAAATGAGACCATTCTCTTAAGCGTCTTTTACACTAACAACAAAATGTAAAGAAAATCGACCCAGCCATTTTTTTGAAAATGTCTCAGGGGCTTCATTTAAAGTACCCTCCAAAATTCAAATGTGTTTCAGGGCCTTTGATATCAGTCAGATCAATTTTGGAGAAGATATCAAGGACCCACAAAACGTAGAGTCTGGCTATACCATGTGTTAGAAGATTATTTTTCTTAATTTAGCAATTGTATTTATCCCTTTTTCGTTACCAAGACCCTGTAATAAGAGTTTTTTTTAACAAAAATTTGTCGTTTTACATAAATTTCTCTCTACTGCGTAAGTGGTAGAGACAAAGTAAAAATGTCATATCATTTTTGTAAAAATTAATCCCCGGTTTTTATACAACAACTGTATTAATTTATTGACAGTAGAATTGGGAGCGTAACCCAGAAATGAACTCAGTATACCTGAATCACATGCCTGCGAAGCCCCTCTGAAATCCAATAATCACTTAAACCCCGACACCATGGAACGTGCGAAGGCCGCTTCGGCTTGCTCATCAGCGCCATCTGCCGAGCGTCTCGGCGATTAGTCTCGGGCACGCGTGCGCGATTCGCGCCCGCACGCTCCGGTTCCTAATCCGCGCAGCGCGCCGTCACGCGAGAGGCAGCATCGTCCAATTCACTTCCCCTGCGCGGCGGCCGCTCGCACAACGGAGGGTGATTTACAAATGAACAGGCCTCGTTCCGCGGCGACCTCCCGGTGACTCGTCACCTCCCACGGCTGCCGCCGCGCCGCGCCGGTGAAACAACTACCCTGTGGTCGGCGCTCCGAGACCGCGTCGATCAAATGGCGCGCGGAAATACCGGAATGCGCGACGACGTCCTGCGCAGATTGGCGTTGGGAATGAACAAGGTTGAAGGAGAAACAATTAATTCATCGATCTGCATTACACGATGCTTCTCGATGACTTGATTAGTGATTCCGGACGCGCCAACTGCTAATGTCATTTTTCTACTCCCATTGTATAATGCTGTGTTTTAATGGATGGAACCGGTTGCATAATGATAATCATTTCGACGCAGTTTTCATTATGACGCAGGTTCTTGACCAATAACAGAGAAGTTTACAAACCAAGTATTGACAATTAATAATTGAGAATCGTTTTATTAAATGTTTCGTTCGATTGTGTGTATTAAAATCGTATTTGATATTATATTATGCTCAATAGTTTTAATTTCTTTTATTATTAGTATTTTTTGTGGTATATTATTTAAAATAAAGTGGATTGTAATTTCACTTTGATCCTATTTGACTTGCGCAGTACTCCCTAGCAGGCGGATAGGTAACCACAGCCACCTGCGGCAGTACGCGAGGGTAGATTTAAGTAGCTGTCCGCTAGGTGGCCTTAGCTGAATCAACTGCCACGAAACTATTTATTGTAAAAGTTTAACTTATAAAAGTCGTAGAAAAAGTACCGTATGAAACTCGATGAAATGGGTATTAATACACTTGTGTCAAGTTTACGATACTCGCCTCGTTCCTCGTTCGTATCGTGTATCACACTCGTTTATTAATACCCATCATTACTTCATCGTTTCATAATGTACTATTGTCCCACATGTCAATGTTTTTTTTTACCCCAGGACGTAGTGAATGTCGAAAAACCGGCGCGGACCTGCCAATCGGCTTGCGGATTTTTTTTTTCAACCTGGTGTCTCCCACCAGCGGAGCACCGCCCAGTCGGAACAAGATCTAAGCTACCGACTGGTCGCCCTGTTTCTGTGGTGTATAATGCCTGTAGGGGTAAGAAAATGACAACGAAGAGGAAGGAAAGATCGCGCGTGGTCCATGGTCCGGTTTGTTAGGATACTGCTCCAACATTCGCATCGTGTTGGATGAAACAACGGAAAACCAGCTTCAAACAAGAATCAAAATAATGTTAGCAAACTGGTTTTAATATTTGTGGAAATTTATTATCAATATTTAACTAAATTAAATATTTCACTCTTTGGAAAAAATGAGTTAAACGTGTTACAGTTAGGTTAGCAAATGGAAACAGCAATATGACGCAAATCATCATTCATTCATTTCTCAGAAAAGTAAAGATCTTTCTGTGCTTGCCCATTAACTTTCCGTTTGGAACAACTAGGGAGTAAATTTAAAAAAAATATTATTGTTAATAATTCTGATTCATAATCCTTAGTACTGTAAACGGATTTCTAGATGATCGTTGCCAAAATATATTTCTATAAGAAAATATTTATTTGGAGACATGGAAATAGTTAAACTGCACAACGTCCTGGAACCTACTAGTGAAAGACTACCTGGAAATATTACACCTATGGAAGAGTTCCCTTGAATTTTGAGGTGGATGCAGGTAAGAGATTGGAAAGTTAATCAACATGTGTAGTTTTATCCTGTTTATAGAATCACAGACTGCTTTCCGCTAACTCTGTACTCTTGCTACTGTACTCGATTTTCTTTTAATGTTTTTTTAAATCTAAGAGAATCAGATCCTATATAAAGCTCATAAAACAGAAATTGTAAAATAACGATGTAATAGAATTGGTCAAAACCTTTTAAATTTATCTTCACAGTAGCTATATCACAGGAAAGAATTTTATACAAAGGTTCCAGAGTTCTATATTGAAATGGAATGTTGAAAAACCTAAATAATATCACTCAAAAATGTACAATTGAATTGGAATAACCAGTGTAAATATAATTAGAATTTAAAAAATACAATGTCAAGATGAGTGTTATTGTGAAAATATTGCGGAAATTTGAATATTACCATTTGCATTTAAACATCTCCTCGGCCTACAAACGAACGCCAAAAATCGAACATTAACACGACAGTTACGCAGAAATTATCATTCTGATGCCAAGGACAACGACGAGTCACGTCTTTGAGCCAATGCAACTGACATTACAAATCGTTTCGATTTCGCCCTCCCGCCACCATTGCCATTTCGACCTCCCGCCGATCATGAGGACTACGTGCAATGCATCTGGAATGTCAGAAGTTATTTGAGTATGCGGGAAAGGAGTGAAATGGAATCTGTAGTGAATGCCTTTTGATTATCCCCATGATTAATTAAAAACCTTTCGGCCATCCATTGTTTTACACAGTAACCGCATGACACCAGAAAGAAGATTTTGTACCAGAGACTTTTGTTAAAATGATTATTTGAAGGCACTGTGGTAATTTGTATAAAAAATATAGATTTTTTTTCTTTAGAAATTCCTTCAATTGCCTTCATTTCCAGTTATGTATCTAAAAAATATAAACTATGAATGAAATGGTTTCAATATGTTCTCTTAATTCAATTTTCTGTTTCACAATCCGCATTAATGTGGACATTATGTCTTAGTGTAATATCAGGAAAGCTGCAGGAGGCTTATCATCAATTTTCATAGCTTTCCTGACAGAGGGAGCAAAGTCACGATCCCATGCTGTGCCATGTGTAATACCAACATTAGCACCAAACATGAATAACATTCTGCATTCAATCTATCACAAGTATTGTGTTACTAATAATAAGAGAAAGTCCTTGGAATATAAATATATTATTAGTCATTTGATATTCAATAGCGATTTGAAATATCTGTTCTAAGGGTATAAGTATAAAATCAGAAGGGAATATGATAACGTATGGCATTTGTGGAAAAACTAAAAGATGCAAAGAAGACATTGAAAATTTGATTTTTTAAATTTTGTGTACCCATCTGTTAGTGGAATGAATTATACTTGCATCTCATTCTTCGGTATGTATTTGAATATACAACTGTTACTAATATAAATGTGCACTAAATTATAAATTGCATTATTTTTCTGTCTATATTACAGTCGTCACATGCTTAGCCATCGTATACTGTATACAGCAACGCCTGCAGGCGTTTGCGTCTTGAGCGGAAGCAATCCTCTGGAGCAGTATTGTCAAGGTCGATGCCACGAGCGGGAGCCCGTGGCACGAGTGCCACAACGAAATCGCCTCTCCAAGCAGTTCATCAACTAGCCGCAAGAGACAACGCCATCCCTATTGTAGAACGGTGGGGTTACTAATAGATTCCTTTGCCCCGCTAGTTGCGCAGAGAAGCTCGTGGCATTGCACGGTGCCACAACGCGTGCCACTGCCACCAGTCGTAGACCTTGACACCACTGCTCTGGAGCATCTTCCTCCACCCCCGCAGGCGGCGGCGGCGGCAGCTGAATCGACGCGTCCTCGGCTCCGAGCGGTGATTCAAGAACCTCTCGCCGGGGCTTTGCGGTCATTACAGGCAGTTCACAAATTCCATGTCGCTTTATGGCGTCCGCTTAGCCAGGGGCCCCGCATTATCAGGCGCCTTGACGGAACGCCTCCGCCTCGAGGAGCGGGGGAGGGGGAGGGGTCTCAACGCGGGGATTAGTGCCACTCGAAAATCCGCCCATAACAGAAGGGGGATGAAAGCGAAGAAAGATTGAGAGGGCGCGCGAATATTCTAGAGACCGTCGTAAAAGTCGGCTCATAAAGCTGCAGATCATGGCCTCCGGGGCGGGGGGTGGACGAACGCCTACGTGTTGCGCCGGGAGATAAGGGGTTCGTTTCCTGCCGGGATGATGGCCCTCTCCGGAATTCGTTCGGCGCGGCTGCAGCATTCGGAATAAACCGCAGTCGCGAATCGCGATCGGCCTCGGGGGCGTTCGATTCGCCGATGTATCGTTGAGGTTGGCGGTATTGGGTGTGTGAGAGGGCCGTTTATGAGGAGTATTTCGGTCGAAGGATATCAGCATGGCGGTTATAGCTAAGATGGATTAAGCTGCCCCCGATATTATGAATTTAAATGATATCATCGTAGATAAAATAAGAAATTACGTACGCGTGATATCTTCCAATATCCTTTTCCACGACAGTTTTTCCGCTGGCTTCTCAATGGGCGAACAAAGCTGTGTTAATTATGTATCTACATTGTATTACAAGAAGGCACGGATCATCTCGACCGGCATATGTTTGGAAGGATATTTGATGAAGAGATGCGTGTGTTTTTCATGCGCTGAAAAGTGGAGTTACTGAACCTTGAGATGGACGGGTAGCGTGTGATTTCAAAAGTGGAGAGTAGAAAAACTGCAATAGTTGTCATCACGCCATTCACTCTTTGGAGTTCGTAATATGCGCAATAAACCACTGGCGGTTTTGTGATCGGTTTCATATCGTTCGATTCGCCAATGAATAATTGAGTCTGGTGATATTGGATGCGGGCGTGAAGCATTTTTGAAGTTTCCTGCAATAAATGTACGAACATCAGAAAAATAGATTCTACGGAGTAGGAAGATTATTGACTGCTACCAATAGAATACAGTTCCATCGAGATCCAAGTACCAAGAATATTTGCAAAGGATGCAGAGCTAAATTAGTGGTCTTTTGTATTGGTAACGGTTACCTCGTGCTTTGCTACATTAAATGTTAAGATCTTATGAATAAGAATAAATTTGATTAAAAATTAAATAACAAGTTTGAAAGTTGATCAATGCATTTAAGTAAGTAATTGTAGGAGGTAGACGAAGTACTTTGAACCTTTGCAGAATTCAAAATTTCAGAGATTTTAATGAAAAGCAGATCTAGCGCTAGCCACATCATAAAGGAAACTTAAATTGAGCATTTGTAATGTTATTTGTCTTTTATAAATCCAAGGGGAATTTAATGTTTACCTATTTTAAAAATAAATTTATTTTCTCTTAATATTTTTAATCTCCTTATAAAAAACCTATGTAATAATTTTTGAATCGTTCTACAAATTCGTCACAAACCCTGCGTGATTTTCCCTTCCTAATCCTAATACTATCAACTATATTTACACTACAGTCGGAAGGTAGTTGGACGCCGTCCCTCTGGAGCAGAACCACAATAGCGGAGTAACCAGGAGGGAAAACCCCATAAACCGATTTGTAGGTCGGTTCCAAATGTGAATACGAACGGAGGGGAAACACCATCACTTTTGAAAGTGTAACGTGCACTACATTTGCGGTATTAATGACCGTAGCAATTCACGTGTCCAAAAACAAAAATCAATCAATGAAAATAAACGAACCCTCCATCCTGAAACCCGAAAATACGAATAAGATTGAAGGAGTAACCGCACGTTCGAATCATTCCGTCCGTCAGGAAGTGAGTGCCCCTGCCACAAGATTGCGATACCGCTCTGTGGAATGATTAAAAAGCGCGTCTCTTTGGCGGAGCGTTTGACGAAGCGGCCCCTCGCCCAAGGAGGGCGGACCGTGACCGCAGACTCCCCATAGCACGGAGGCCACCTCCAAATGAACCCACGACGCCGGGGAGGAGGAACATTTTCTCCTCGCATTTCTTCTGTCGTCTGGAGGAGACTTACAGCGGCCGGCAGCTCTAATCGGTTGCCTTTCGTGATTTCTCCGAACGCCGAATTCCAAAACAGTACTTTACCAAACTGGCTACGGACCGCACGCGATTTTTCCTTCCCATGCCTTGTCCTATCTTCACTCTTTCACACACACTTACATGCACTATACCACCACAAATGCCGGGGACCGGTCGGGAGCTTAGAGCTTGTCCCGGTTGGGGCGGTGCCCCGCTGGTATAAGATACCTGATTGGGGAAAACCGCTAGCTGACAGTAGGTCGGCGCCGGATCTCTCCATCAAGCGGGTAAGGTCACCGCCACCTTCCGAGCAAAAGCATACACTACTCTTACGAGACTAACGATCTTAGCAGTTGACGTCCCCGCAATCCAACCCATTAATCAACCAATTCTCATCAAATTAATCAACCCATTCTCCAGTTACACTTGCCTCCGTCTCCCATTGCTTATGTCCACCTCGTTCTCCTCTCTATCAGCTCACCTCCTCCCACCCCAACCCCACGTCATTCACGCCACTCCCATCATCCCCGTGCTGAAACGCCACGCCCCTGTCACATTTCTTCTCCCTTGCCCCGCATGCACAATCTCGAGCTCGCTCCAGCACGCCGCCTTCAGAGCATACCCTGTTTCCCTCACTACGTGTACTCATCCCTGTTTCCCCACAGATCCACCACTTTGTCCCTCCAGGGAGCTTCTCGCAGACTCCCAACACCCTTCGTAACGCCTCTATCTATATTACCTTCAAACTCATATCTACAACCCACAGCCCTGCACTGCACACACTTGCCACGTCCTCTACCGCGCTCCGTCCCACTTCCCCGTTTTTCGCATCGCTGTCCTTCTGCATCATACCCGCTTAATCGGATCGGGGCATAAATTGCTGTCAATGCAATGTCTCTGACCGGGAGAGCGTAGGGCTCTAGTCCCAACGGTGGCACAATTTTCGAGACTAGCTACATAGAATCTAATTCAGACGTCAAATTCAGCCGCTGTTTGGGGGAGAATTCTAGCGACCGGCTGCTAACGGAGTTTTCCGTGGTTTATCACATTAATACAAGGCGAATACTGGAGCAGTACCATAACAATCGGGCCACGGACAGCACGCGATCATTCCTTGCATATCCTCGCCTCCTACTTACAACACTTACACGTACATGCCCTACACTCCCATCACAGATCAATTAGATACTTGGAGCTTATCCCGGCCGGAGCGGTGCTTCACTGTAGGGAGATACCTGATTTGGGAAAACCCCACAAACTGGAGTGAGGGTGAGATGAGTCTATCCAGCGAGGGAAAGTCACCTCCGGAAAATACTTTCACCTCTGGGTCTAATGCCTTCAGCAGCTGACGCGCATAGAATCAACAATCAATCACACAAATTCTGCTCACTCTGCCGTCTCCATCTCCGTCGGCCACGCCCTTTCCAGCTCCTATCTTCTCCGTCTCGCTCTTCATGGCCTCTCTCCTCCGCTTTGCTCTTTACGCACTGCGCTGCGTCGTTGCGCCAACACCACCCGCCCTCCGCCCGCGCGCCACTCCGCGCTCGCACGCGCGAAATCCAGTCATCTCTGCGTCTGAAAGCGCTCTCCTGACGAGTCTCTCGGCCCCTTTACCCGTTCGGGCTTTACGCTCTTTCCAGTATTTCGCTTCATTTTTTCTTGTTTCTCTTTACATCTCTCTTCACGAAGTGTACATCGTTTCAGCAAGCACTCCTTAATGACCAGTTTATCCATACTCGAAAACTATCAATATTATTTGTCACGGGAGTATACTTTTAAGCCCAAATGTTGTTAAATAGTAAATAAAGCATCATACTTTTTTATTTGTGTTTGACGCAACGCCCTCTGTACCCCACCCCATAGCCTACCAGCAGCGTCTCGGCCTCGCGGCCATGGGTTAAGGGGATAGTGTGGTTAGCACGAAGACATCTTCACGCCACATTTCGGTCTTCTCAACCTGAGATGTGAATTGTCTCATCGTCACAAAGCAAAATAAACTGAGACATTGCAAGGGAAACATACACTATGATCTTGGCCGACCGGGAATCGCACCCGGGGTCGCGTCATGGAAAGCAAGCACGCTGACCAATGAGCTAAACCGCCAGGGCAAGCATCATGCTATGTCATATTAAAACATATATTAATGAATTTGTCCGTGTTCAGGATCCTGTTTTGAAAGTTTCGAAGCGATAAACCTATTAAATCTATTGAACGTTTCCATTTAGGTTTCGTCGCCTTCGTGCCTGAAACGTAAGCTTGAATTATTTTCTTACTTAGTTTATTTCTGAAACATTGTAGTCTTTCCTTCCTCATTAAGTCGCCTCCTATTTGCGCTCGCTCGTAATTCGCTCCCCGCTGCTGGTCTGCGGAGCGCGAATTCCCGCGGCGGCTCAGCCTCCGCCCGCGCCCGCGCGCGCGCTCGTGGCTGTCAGTCCCGCCGGCGGTTGCTCATCGCCCCGTCTCGCTCCGGCCGCCGCCGCGCCGCTTCAGGCTCCTCGGCTCCCGTCCGAATCGCTCTCGCCCCGCCCGCCCCCGCCCCGCCCCGCCCCTCCCCGCCGCGCCCCGCCTCGGCGCCTGTGCAAACAGCACCGCACCGCCGCCGCCGCCGCCGTTGGATTGCCTCGCGGATTAACGTGGCAATCTTGTTGCAGGGAATTAACACAAGCACTCTTCATGGAACAAACAAGCGAGACTTCTCGGGCCGCTCCTCATCCGGCCCTCCGCTCCGCTAATGAACCCTTCCGACCGACAGCCGCGCGCCCCACCCCTCCTCTCCCTGCTCACACTCCTCCCCCGGCGGCAGCCCTGCTCACGCCCCCTCTCCTTGTCCCACTCTCACTCTCGCAGGGACAACTCTGCCCTCCCCCCCGCCACTCCTCTCTCCTTCCCGGCAACTCTGCCCGCCCCGCCGCACTCCACCTCACCCTCCTGGCCCACACTCACACTCCTACGCGGTGACAACCATGCCCACGAATCCCCTCCCCTCCTAGCCCCGCTCACAGTCCTCCCGCGACGAAAACCCTGCCCTCGCCGCCCCCGCCCCTTCTTGCCGCACTTTTACTCCTCCACGGAGGCAATCCTGCTCTCCCCGCCCCACCCCTCCTCGTCTCGCTGTCACTCCTGCGGCGACAACCCTGGCCTCCCCGCCCCTCCCCTCCAATCTCACTCCTCCTCGGCAATCCTGCTCTCTTCGCCCCGCCCGTTACGCCGATTCCCTCTCGCCCCCACTCCCGCTTCTCAACGCCCGCCTCGCCCCGCCCGCTTCCCATCCCACCCTCCTAAGCCTCTCTCCATCTCAGCCTTTCCTTCTGCGCACACCTCGCCCTTCGCGTCGTTTCCACTTCACCCCGCTTCTCTACCATTCCCCACTCGCCAATTCGCTCCCCACTGAACATCTCTCCCGTGTCTTGCGGCCACGCGCCCGGATCGCATCTCTCATCTTGGCCAGCACCGTCATTTCACCTTCCTACTCTACCGCGGTCCTCTCACAGTTTCTGTTCTGCCCTCCCTCACTGATTTCACGAGCTCTTTTTTCCGATTCCGGTTTCGTCGCCTGCAATTCAAGCACTCCAACCACTTTGCTTGCGTCAGTAACAAGCTCGTCCACAGACCGTCGTTTGTTCGCCGGTCGCCTTCACCCATCCGCTTGTCCTCTAACTCACCCGTCATTTACTTCACACGCGGAGGGTGAGATGTTCTCCGGAGGCGCCTGTGACTGCTTGCGCCAAGTGCATGCGTCCACTAACACTGTTCCTAGCGACCTCTTCGCTCAGAAGCGCTAGAAATACTGCTTCTCGTTTATTGCCCGTACTGTCTCACTCTACAGCACCATTGGCTGCTGACATTTATTATCGGTATATAATATACTTTTACTTTATCCGTTTTATACCATTTCCGGCATACGATGTTTTTTATGAAATGTCCTCGTTCATCAATATTTCCCCAGTACATTCTCATTTTCTTTATTACTATGGGCCTTTCTTTCAAACAACACTTTTTTTCTATTATCTAGGCTATTTGAGGCGATTTGTTATATTATCTACGCTATCCGAGACGTTGGAACTGCTACGACAGAGTCACGAGCTGACAGCCAGGCACGGCTCGTCCCCGATAGCCTAGAACGGTTGTCCAACTGACGGCCCGTGGGTGGTATGTGCCTTTGATCATGGCCCGCCACAATTATTTGTCAAATTTAAATGACCCTTGCATCCATGTCGAGCGAGAAGTTGGTATGGCCTGTTATCACACATGGTTCCATTCCCGCTCAGTTTCAGAGCAGCCGGGAATAATGTAGAGATCAACGATATGGGAATGTCAGGTGTGGATCTCACAAAGTAATGTAAATCTGGCTCGTAACCATATTCTAGACTTTAGTTGTGAAAGTGTTGATTACGTAGTCTTCCGCGGCCGGAATTTGTGTTATCTAGGCCATAGATAATACAACTTCTGGCAGCTGAAGCCTACGAAATCAATACCTTTCTGTACACTTTGGTGGGATGATCTTACGTGTTTATGTATTTAATTCTACAGTTTCACTCCTTTACCTCCTCGCTTGTTAGGCTCCCTTTGGGACAGTACCGTGGGGTGTGGAGTGGAGGTGGTGTTAGAATGATTTCGTCAAATATTTGAAAATAAAATTTGTAGTTTGTTTGCCTGTACTAATAGTTTTATCCTACACAGGATTGAAAATTTTGTAATTACAAATTATTGACAATAGCACACGTTTGTAGATCTATTAATTATTCAGTTATGTGGTAGCAAAAGAGGTAGAGATTCTAGAGATCAGCCTGCTCAGAATATAGCATCTTCTCCATACGTCATTTGGTGAGAGTTAAATTTCTCAAATATTTTATATTTTCATCATTGTCCCACTCATCTGTACTTTATGAATGAATTTCATTATTTTATTCAGTTTCTGTCTCCTACATTATACATGTTTACAAATTTTATAAATCTCTTTTAGCATTTTTGTTTCGCGTCTTCTAGGTGAAGCATTGATCTTCTCTTCCTCACAGAAACAACTTCTTCGCTCGCTTGCCATTTCGACATCTTACCTCTCTGTTCTTATTGGACGAGGGTCCCAGGACCAGCGAGAAATATAGCACGACTCGCGCGCGGGCGCAACTTACAACCTCTCCGACAAAGTAACTGGCGCATAGTTTAGCTGCGATCGGAGGATAAATTCCGGTAAAAGACGCCACTTCGCGCTCTGGGTAGAAGGGGCCGAAAATACGAACAGCGAGAGCTCCTTGCGAACTCCCCGAAGCTCCTTGAGCACGCCAACGGAATCAGCCGCCCACCCGTCCGCCCGCGCGCGTTGCGATTTCCAGGTGGCGTACCTCAAGGATGAAAAATCCGGCGCGATGGGCTCAGGCGCGCTCGCGAGCATCACCGCACGCCGAAAGGAGAGCGTTTTGAAGAGGGAGCGCGCGGAGAAGAATTTACAAGATTTTCCCTTCGGAAATTTCTGCGCCAGCGTGCGCGGCGTTAAGGAGGGCTCGTCAGCGGGAGTGGGAAGTTGCTAATGCGGCGCGCGCCAAGAGGAACTCGCCGCGCCAGCAATAACACAAGGCGGGGTGGTGTCTTAAATGCGCCAACTCGCGCCGCGCAGGGGGCGCTCTCGAGTGCGGAGGCGTGCGCGCCGGCGCTGGCAGCGCGCCTGGAAGTCGACATGCAACCCGCGCGCCAGATGTGTGCTGCGGATTGCGTTGGTTTGAATGTTTCCACCAGTCGTGTTAACTAAAAATCAAGGAACGTTGTTGCATTGTCGATGTGAAATTTCTTATTTTTACATTAACAATAGATGAGGGAAAATAATCAACCACAGAAACAGAGAAGACCGCAGTGGCACACGAGCTCACAAAACACACTTGGAGCCACCTTGGGCCTTACATATTCTTGCAGTTAGGTGACATAATTAAGAATCAAGGGATAAAGAGCGTCCGAAAGATTTTTGCATACTTGTGCGTCACTACAGCGTGTTATAATACGTAATTTTCAGTAATACTGAGAAAACTAAAACACTACTGGAGTCATGCATGCTGCATTAGAATGGACCATGCCATACATAAAACTGTGCCTGTAAAAGTTTTCAAATTATTTTATATTTCGTCACACTAAACTCTACGTTACCAGATACCCACATAGCGTAAACAACCAGAGGAATCAAAAGCCATACTTATATAGGGTAAACGATGGCGTGAAGGGACGCTGTTTGGTTATAATGTCATATTTACTTTGACCGCAAGAGTGTAATTGTTGCCAATATGACGGATGTTTGTAAACTATACGGTATATGTCCGTTGTATGTAAAGATTTCTTAAGATTTGCTTTAGAAACTTGATATCAGCTACCACTGTTTGTGGTTTACGGCGGAAAGTAAATAACCTTGATATGTCAGTAAACACAAACCTTATTGAGAAACAATGATATCAGCTGAAAATGAGAAGCCTAGCTTTGCATATTTAGTGACATAAGGGGGTGGCCAATGACTGTATCTTCGACAGTGTGTGAATTGTGTTCTAGGCCACTCTGCTGATGATTGTTGTCAGATTGTTATTAATAGTAGTTTAATATTATTGCTCATGGGTGCAAACTGCATGGCCTTACAATGCCAAAGAAGAAGAAATACTTAAATGATCCGTACAATGCCAAAGAAGCCGAAGTAGGATAAATATAATGCAGAAGCCATGACAAATGACATCAGATGTGTTAAAAATACCTAGACATATGTGCGTTCTGCAGAAAAATCATTTCATGTTCCCAAGACAAGTTTACAGTTTCGTTTTAACAATCCAGATCCCAAAACGGCACTAAATCCTGTTTTCGAAAGAAGAAGAAAGTCTTGTTAAGTGTATACTTGAACTAGCCAGGAAATGTTTTCCAAGGGAGAAGGGGGATCCACAGAAGGATCCAAGGGACAAGTGGCAAGAATGTTGAATAAACACTGTTTGTAACGAGATAAAATGTTATAAGCCTGACTGATTGAAGATCGAGTTTCAAAGATTCATTTTAGTAAGTAAAGGGGTTCAAATGTTGAAATAATAATATTGTATTGTGTATTTCTTCATATTTTACTACTTAGATAGTGATTGTTTTAAAGATAATTAGTTAGAAACATTTTTAAATGAAATGAGTTCGCGTTTGGTTACAAGAGGAAATATTGCATTGCGACGCATACCAACCTCAGCATTTAAATTTCTTTAGGAGAAACTGCTATAAGGTAAATGGTTGAGGGATACATGTTAACAACGCAAGAAGCTCACAATGAATGATGAAGTTATATTTTATATTCGTACATTTAAATCGTTTGTAGTTAAAATTTTGTGATTTGTGAAGGTATTTTTCCTGTTTGGAATGATCGATGCGTTTACATAATAAAATATATAAATTTCCGAACTGTAACTATAACTATCACTACATGATGGTTTCACACTAGAGTTATCATCCAGCATAACTCAAAAATGTAACTAAATATCGAGAAGAAATTAACAGAAAATTTACACTGACATGAGAATTGACCTGGGTCGCATGAAGAACGTATTTTTCGATAACGTCAATTTTGAATAGTTTGTCAAAAATATAAAAGATATACATGTAATGCAAAAATGAAATGCATTTTCTAAAAAAACTTCCAATATTCACCCTCGGGAAGACTAGAGTAAGACAGCCGAAACGTTGGCATCTGTTTCTAGAACGCGGCGTCTCCCGGTCAGCCATGTACGAGTAGACACTGACTCGGACCTTGGAAGCATACACTTTCATTTTACATTACGCGTTGTGTAGTCAGAATTCACCCCGTTTTCATTGATCGTCCCCCTCACGATATTATGTCATTCTGAATTTATACATTAACATATCTTTAAAAAAATTCAATATTTTATTTTATTGCAATTTTGATGACACGGAAAACAAACAAAAACAATTTTTGAAAAGGTTATAAGGGAAGAGTGTCTTTTTTATTGAATTCAATGTAAATTGTTGAGGAATCAGATGATATTAAATGTTAAATAAACATCACCAAGCTTTCTACGGAGTAATTGATAAACAAAGCGGCTGATAAATTCATTCTAACGGGAAGCTATGGCTTTGGGCTCAGACTTTACGCTGTGAAAATATTGCTATAGCCTATACTGTTTTCTTCGGGTGCGATTGAAAATCGAGATAACCAAAATTTTATATAATTCACAACCACACACTATTTGACAATATTTCGATTTCAGTGTAAAGAATGTGAACTGATATTCACAGCAGAAAGAAAGAAAAGTGCGGGGGGGGGGCAGATATCCATCTGACCTATAATAAGTGTTGCCAATTTATGAAAATGAAAATTCATACACGAGTCTAAAAATAACATTGTTTTTTTTGGAATAATAACTCCGAAATTCTCTTTTAATTATTTACAAATAATTATTTAAATGGTACAATCACATTTACAACCAGTATTGTTAATCTACAGATGTAATAAATGGTTGTGAATTTGACTAGCGGCTGATACACACATGGTACGTTAAGGGACTACTTCGTCATACGTCTGGAATTGACTGGAGGAGCCACGGGAACGTATCAGAGCAGCAGGTCACTAGTTCTCCATAGGGTGGCTGGATTCCACCGAGCTATTTATCTATTTTTCCAATTTATCTATTAATATTTACAATTTGAATTAATCTATTAATTGGTTTAAAAGTACTTTCTTTCGATTGCATTAATTAATTACAATGAATTAAAAGAATTTTGCGATCACTGCGCGCGGCGAATTCCGTAGACGCGTCGAGTGGCCGAGCGCCCGGCAGCGTCGCGACGCTTGACTGTCTGCAGATAAGCGAGAGCCGAAAGGCGGCCGGTCGAAACGTCCGTTAAACAACTATCTCCTTCCCCCGAGCAAGGTCTCCCCTTTCGCCGAGCCTCGGCGCTGGGCCTCGCGAAACTCGAGCGGTTGTTTTCGCCCGAAGGCAGAGCTCTGCCGGAGAGTGGCAAGAACGTAAAAAAGAATGAGGGCACGCGATGTGCAATTTGCGCTCCGTAAAGCGCAGAGCACTCTCTCAGGTCTGAATCAGTGAAAAACTACTGATTGACAGTGACTATTCACTGATGGCGTCAGTTATAACACTGCCACTGACAA
Organism: Acheta domesticus; assembly: GCA_031308135.1. Lineage (NCBI taxonomy): Eukaryota > Metazoa > Arthropoda > Insecta > Orthoptera > Gryllidae > Acheta > Acheta domesticus. The sequence goes on from JAHLJT010003656.1 coordinate 18,741,208, forward strand.
TCAGTGAATTGAACTGAACAAATCAGAGAAAATCGGGTCCACTTTTTGAATCGGTGAAACTTCACTGTTTGAATCTGTAAAGACGACTGAACGATCCGTGAGCGATGGTGGAGGGACCTTTTACCTCTGACGACCAGTGAAATGCTGGCGGTCATTACAAAAAGATTCGCATATTCGCTGATTGTCAGCGAAACTACACATTTCGACTGAAGGTATCAGTGATTTTGGCTCTCACTGACTGAATCAGCGACAATTTCACTGATTCAGATTCAGAGTGCAGGTAGGTGCGGTGTGACTCGGCACTTCCGTTGCGGGAGAGGGTCGTGCTTCATGCGGCTCGTTCGTACAACTTGCGGTCTCAGCAACGAGTGATTGATAATTACCGATTCCGGGCGCGTCAACCGCCAAGGTTGTTTGTCCCGTAAGTGTTTTTATCGCGGGAGGTGGCGGTAATCGTCCCCGCTGGTTGGCGAGGTTCGGTGCCGGCGGTTTGTTTTCCCCAACTAAGTATCTCCTACCAGCGGGGCACCGTTCCAGCCGGGACAAGCTCTCAGCTTCCGTCGCCTTCTGGCATATGTGGTTGTGTAGTGCATGTAAGTGTAAGTGTGTGTAAGCAAGGGGTGAGAATAGGACAAGACCCAAGACTCAAGAGGAAGAAAATACCCCGCACGGTCCGTGGCCCGTTTGATAGTGTACTGCTCCGGCATACAATTGGTATTGATCGGAAAAACCACAAAAAATACCGTTCAGAGCAGCCGGTCGCTAGATTTCTCCGACAGAGGCTCAACCTCACCTAGCTGTGTAGCTAGTGTCGAAAAGCCTGCCACAAAACCACAGGTCCTCCCGATTAGATCTGAGCAACGTGCGCATCTGCCCCCTTGAAGTAGGTGGGGGCGGGGGGGCGGTCGCCTCCTGGAAAAGCGTCGGCTCTTCCCGCGCCCGCCAGCGTGGCCGCGCGCGCTGCTAATTGATTCTGCCAGCAAAGTAATATGCACAATTAGGTCCGCTAATTGGCGGCAGGAAGCGAGAATTGCTTGCTTCATTAAGTCGCCTGGCCGGCGCGTGCGGCGGTGGCGGCGAGACTGGTGTTGGTGTTCTGCGCAGGGGGGTGCTTCTGAGCCAGCGGTCACGCCAACACAGTGGGTCAAAATGACTGCACCTGAGATTCGATTATCGTGCAGGTTAGAAAAACAAAATTCTGTTTACTCTATGTTGTTACTCATCGCACATTGTTCAGTGACAATGTGCGGTGACAGAAGAGCCATTGAGACCAAAAAATATGTAAGTCGAACGCTGCAAAACTATAATGCTTAAAAATACACAACCTAAAGTGTTATGAACGTGTTAAGGAGATTTTTCTTCAACTTACTACAGATATTTTGAACTGAAACATTACTTATTAATTAATTATTTTGTTGAGTTTCACCACTTTTAAACACGCCATTTCTAAAAACTATGACTTACATTCAAGTAACTGGCATGCACAATTTTCGTCTGAGGTAGTACTGTGAGAGAAAAATAAGTCTTTCACCCGATTTTCAACTAAGGGCAATTTTGAAGTTGCGATTTTGATCTGTGCACATGCCAGTAAAAGCGATTAAATGTTGTTTTTTTTTTTTTTGGAGATGCTTCTGTGATGGGTGCAAATACACAAGAAGCTATTTTTTGGGAGCCCTTAGAAGGTGTTTTTTTGTCCGACCTGTGATTTACACCTCAATTTCATGCAGAGGTATGAGCAACTTGTTGTCTACTTGTGCATTGTGCTGGCCTCTAGCTAAGAAATGTTGACGTTTGAATCACACCATTTTAGCCTGATGGAACAATGTTCAAACCATCTACCAGTACGTCTAACTCAAAACTTCCAAAATTTGACTTACACTACTTTTGCTCTCAACGGATTAGTTATTTACGAAATGAGTCTCGTATGATAACTCATTACGAAACGAGATTGGAGAATTATTAAAATAGATTCTTTGGTCAACCTTGAAGTCCAATCGATAATTGTAATAAGATATTTAGATAAAAGTGACGATCATCACTTGGTTGACTTTGTAAATGCTCGAATGTACTACATTTTTTGTTTTTTAATTTGAGTATTCATTATAAAATGGGGCACTGACGTTTAAAGTAGTTCATAAAAAGCCATTGATTACTAGAAAACTTTTGTTATGATTACAAAACTGATTATAGTTATGAGAGTTAACAGCGATTCTTGTTATTGCACTTGCATTCTCACAACATTAATTCCAAAATTAACCTCAGTTTTGTAACATTTATTTTATTTAATACATATGGATAAAATTTGATATGCAAACACATCGGATATTTTATAGCATATTTCATATGGCTTAAAATTAAGCTGCACCGAAAAATCTGAAAGTGAGATATATGTGAAAAGGCATACACTTATTTTTCCTGTTGTGTATCATTTACCGTTAATAAAGCGTAGGTAATGCTCGCAATGTAGATTGAGATTCTACTTTGCCCAATATTTCCAGGCATCGTTTTCGCTAACTGGCCGTTAGCTGATAACTACGTTGTCGGTAACATTTACAGTAAAACGGTAAGAAAATCTGAGGTTTGAAGTTGAAACAATAATGAATTACCTTAAACAATGCGTCACTACTTTAACCAAATACATTTATCTGCTTCATTCTAATTGGTCCATTTTTTAGCAGGGAAAATAACAGGTCACCTATACATATTAACTTCCATTCTTCTTCAGTTAGATAAAAAATAAATTCCTTGCAAAGAACAAACCATAAATGTGATAATTCTTTTCAGAAATGTGCACTTTAATGAAGTTTCGCTAAGAGAATTTTATTGTAGGAGATTGCCATTAACAAATTAACACAATATAATGTCGGCTCCATCGATGCTGCTAAAATGAAATTTCTTTAAGACAAGAAGCGTCCTCGAACACGAAATAGCATTCAATTTTTGTGCCGAAGACCACAATGAACCAATTAGTTTAATCTGTTAAGGTAATGACCATCATCATTATGATTACAATATCTTAAATTCTGGCTCTAAAAATGATAGCATTTCAAACTTTAATTTTGTCGTGATGTAGTCAGGAACTTGTACAACTTTATACCCCTTTTTATCTTCGTAAGAAAGAAAAATATTTATGAAAAAAACAGGTTATAGCATTCTCAAGTTGGTAATATCAAACATAAAGAAATTTTACGATCATTGTTTAAATGTAAAAATATGTGCTTTCTGGAACACAAATTAATTTAAATATTGCTGCCGATCCAGATTAAATTTCACAGAAAACCTAAGAGTCAATTTACTGTTTGAAGGCCAAAATACTTTCCAGTAATTTAATGAACAAAATAATAGAAGTACTGCCTTTGTGAACAACAAAATTTCACAATTTGGTTATCCTGTTGGTCTGTACAATTATATAATAAATATGGTAGTGTGAATTAAATGATTTACTAAACCGTTTCCTAATTGATATTTAATTCGGTTATATGGCTGCAGGCCTTGTAACAAAATGCTGTTCACGCTATTTGCAGAATTTGTATACACAAAACGTAGTTTCAACGTAAACCACGAATGGATAATATTCTTTTTCCTTGTAAATGTTACGTACGCCGATCTAAATGGCCGAAGTGGCTAAGAGCGTGTACCGATCCAGTGCTTTGGTACGAAGGGTCGCGGGTTCGAGTTCCGTCTTGGGCATGTTTGTTAATCCCTTGTCACTCACGCATGTGTTTTCGTGGAGGGCCTCGCGTTCTGCTGCCCGAGATGAGAGGAAGCCACAAGGGTGTTGGTGTCTAGTGTACAGTCGAATATGCTTCCCATCGGGATGTAAAAGGTAAACCTGCCGGCTGGATAAAAGCCCTAGAAAAAAGTTATATACGTTTTGAAGTGAAAGAATGTATGTGGAATATATTTCACGCGTGATCAAGTTCTATGTCATAGGAGGTGGTGTCGACAAGAACTGCTCCAATCTTTCTTTGGCTATATTTTATAGATTTTCAGTTTCGTGTTCCATGGCGCAAAAATAGAGTAGACTATTCAGTTCCGTCTTTATTTAGGAAAGAAGTGTTTGCTGTACATCGCGTGATCGAAGGCGATATCGCGAACGAGCATTTCATGTCTATGTCATTCCGAACGAAAAAAAACAACAACAAACAATCAATTGCAAAAAAAATATACCTGGGTTTCGGTAACATATTGCGGTTCTTCCAACTGCAATTCTGACATTCACACCGCAGTACCAATATTTTCTAATAGCTTGACTTAAAGATCTACGATTTTGAACATTATTTTTTAAAAAAATTGGGAATTCTTTAAATTAATACATTTTGTCGACAAATCGTCAATAAACCTCTGCAAAGGTATGAAGTGTTTCTCGGAAAAATAACAATTCTGATAACGTTGCATTTTAATTAGATCACAGCATTTTTCTCCCAAGAGCATATCTAGTATAATATAATGACGTGAGAGACAAGTCAAAAAATTATATTTTTGTAATTTTTGAAAAAAAAATAAAAGAATGGAGCAATATGGAGTTTATGTTGTTCTATCATTAATTTTCAGTTGTTGGAAGTCTGAAGAAAATTCAAACTTTTGCAATTTTCAAAAATTCAGAGTTAACCGTGAAAATCGGACCTATGCCACCTTATAAGTGTGTTTTACTCTATTCTTTTCAGAAATTTAATGAAAAAGCTTTTAGCCGTTTTTGAGAAAATTTTGAAAGTGTCCAAGTGGTTTCCTGTAAAATACTCCCAAATTTTATTGGATATTTTTCAAAATCTCAAAGCTTCAGCTCCAGCCAGATTGACAGAGGTTTCTTCAATTTGAAAAAAGTCCTAGATATGGTTTAGAATTCACACTAGTAGTTCGCGCTAGTAGTGTTCACAGAGGGACGGACGGACAGATGGACGTTTTGCTTTCAATTATTTTTCGGTATCAAGGAGCCACAAAAGAGGGATTCTGGCTATCCAATGTATTAGGGTTTTCTTTATGTTTTAGAAAATGGAGGTACCCACGTTTTCTTTGTCAGGCCCTGTAATGAATTTTTTCTGCCGAAAATCCGCCGATTTGTCGCGCAGCATTACTTGCCCTATACTACGTTTATTACTCCGTATATATGTACGTATACGGGAAAGTAAAAAGTAAGTTAATTATTTTACAAAAGTCCATTACAACACCTCTTAATAAAAGCTTCGAATCGGAGATGTCGCGTGTCTTAAATACTCGTAGTAACATTTCCATAAAATTAGGTAACTGATTAGAAACACAGAATAGCTTCCAAAGTTATATCTATGAGGAAACCTTACTTTATACTCAATTCGATTCTTGTGTGACGTCAGAGGCAAAACACGGGAATTCGCGTGTGAATGCCGAAGTGGGGTCATTTCGCGACCCTGGCGGAAGAGAGTACAATTAGTAAGAAATGACGTTCGGCGTGAATTTGCCGGCGCAAAACATTTTTTCGCATCACACGTTATTTCGTATTCCAAAATCACGTACCTACAGAAAGAGGGAAAAGCGGGAAAGATTGAAACAGGAAATAGAATATAACGTTTGGGCAATGAAATTGCATTTGATTGCACATTCAAAAATGTCAATACACGGCGGAAGTGGCATATGACCTGCCCTTCCATTCACGAATATCGAAAGTTTCAGGGTGACGGAAATAAAAAAAAAGTGTTCGTTGAAATTCATGAGAAATATGCACGGGGCATGCAATATTTGTGCAGTAAATTCAGACAACCTCTGTTTGTCACAGAGAGTATTTGTCTATTTAAAACGGAACTACTGCTGTGGTATGTTGGTCATATACATAGGCAATAAAATACGGGCATCGACAGTACCAACTTTATTTTGTTACGCGTTTTTCTCAATAGTGGGTCTAGATTGTTAGGTAAAAACTTAATCAAAAACTTTCTGAATGGATTTGTCATTACGCCTTTATAATAAAAATTTTCCTCTTTGTAACGCAAAGTTTTCATTATGAAGTAATATTTAACCATTTCAGATTTTCTTGAGTATTTCAAAAATATCATTTTTCTAGACAAATTATGTTTAAATGACTTATATGACAAAATATTTTTTCTTATATTTACTTTTGATGTTTGTGGTATTTACATAGATATATTTCTTATTTGTGAACGCCAGATGGTGCAATATAAACGGTGCATTGAGATTGGTGAAGTAGATTTTTGTTTAGAGAGCTGTTTATTCCCAGTTCTTCTGAATTGAATCACAACCTTTTATTGTGGCACTTCATCTCACTCTAAACTATACAGCGTTACCACTAAAACTGAAGTAGTTACGGTTTGAATCAAACAACTTCGTAAACGTCTAAAGATTACATGAAAAAGAAGACCTTAGTTCACCGCGAAACTCTCCAATCAGATGTTCATTTATATACGCACTTTAGCTCCTGGAGGAGGAGTATCTCACAGGCCGTTACTTGGGCGAACACGGCAACTATAAAGTGGCCGATTGTTAAACCGTCACAAAGCCACCTTTCTCAGCGGGCGATATTCAAGAGGCCGAGCTGAAAAGGGAAGTCAAGGAGAGGCGAGTCCCGGAGAGGACGTGGTTGATGTCGCTACTTAACCGCGGGGCGAGGACGGGGGAAAGACATGTTGGGATTTTCGGCGTGGGGAGGAAAGAGGAAAAGAGAAAAGAGTAGTACCGTAGTACAGACTACGATTTTAGTTCACAAGGTGGACAGTATGACACGCCACGGGAGGGAAGAAAGTAGAAATAAGCTAATCTTGCAGCGGGTTCGCAGCAAGGGTATAGTAAGATTTTTGTAAAGTGGCCGATGATATTAGGTCATTGTTACACCTCCTGTTTTATAAAATGAACATTTTTAATTAATTCGCGAACGTCCTCAAGCAGTAACGTAGTAAGCACGTTTCTGTGACTCGTGGCCTGAGAAAAAGTACTACTACTCTTAAAATATTCATTTTATAAGGTAGGAGGTGTAACAATGACCTAATGTCATCGGCCACTTTAAAAAAATCGAAGCAGTAAAGTTAAATACAAAAACAGAAAGGAAAAGTACTAGTTTTCGAGACGACGTCGGGGAAAGTGGAATGGGGAGGCAAGGCTGTGAAGAAGCTGGTGACGGAGAAGGAAGGGGGGCGCGTCCAGGGCAGGTAGAAGAAGACAGCGTGGGGGAAAAGGGAGAAAAGAGACGAGCACGATTTGAATTCGTAGCCCGAGCCACAGATAGAACAGGGAGGGATAGCGAAGTTGAATCTGTAGCAATGCCAGGGAAGGGATGGAAAGAGAAATGCCAACGGCGCGCCGGCGGGGCAGTTGTGTGGCGGGGCGGCGGTGGAGGCTGGCGCAAGAGGAAGGGGGCCAGGTGACGGAATGGAGGGGGGGGGAGGGGCGTAGCCCGTGCGGTCTACGAGCCGCGGGGCGGTTAGCCCTGGCTCGTTCCGCCGCAATCCGGCGCGGAGCGACGGCGTTATGCCGCTCCGATGGTATCACGATTGTCTTTATCGGGCGCGGCGGGCGCGGCGGGGCGCGGCGCGGCGGGGCGCGGCGGGGCGCGTGGGCGGAATCGGGATAGCGCACGTGATCTCCGGCGTCACCGGCGCCGCTTTACGGCCGCCTTAAACGATCGGGCGCGACTGCAAGGAAAATGCGGCTTAAAACGTCCCCGGTGAACGGTGGCGGCGCGGCGCGGCGCGGCGGACACACCATCACCACCACCACCACCAGCGTTGCGGAGCGCCGCAGGAGACTCCGTGGGACGTAACAAGAGGGCGGTGAGTCCTTTGACAACATGGCCGCGGCCACTCCTTCCTGTCAAGAGGAGCGTGTACTTCGATTTACACATAACTGCACTTGACGTAAATCAGCGGTTACGCTGTCATCCAATCGGGAGGTTAAAGGTCACTGTAGTGACGTGTAAGCTCCCGATTGGATGACACCGTAACAGCTGATTTACGTCAAGCGCAGCTTTAAATAAATCGAAGCATAAGTCCAGATTGAAGACATTTAGGACATGAGCGTTTCCAGATTGAAGCCCAGACGTCCCTCCTTGAATATTTTCGAATTTGTTTAAAAATATTTATAAATGTGCTTCTAAGTGATGTTAATATTTAATTCGTTTTAATTGATTTAAAATTCACTTTTTAAATGCCATTTTTATTTTCTTCATTATTTTATGTAGAATAACGAGTACTAGCAGCATTTTCAATAACACACTAATAATAGCATATTTTATACTAATTTATTCGTCACTTTTTCTGGCTTAACGATCATCTCCTTTCCACGACAAAACTGTTTGCATTAAATTTAAAAAATGCTTCTTCTCAATGAAATATTTTACTAAAGAAGACCTTTGTAGACATACTACGAATATTCAAGATGAACGGAGATTGTTTATGCTACATTTCCTAGAATCCGATCAGGAAGTTTTAACACCCTTTATCTCATCTATGTTAGACTTTGTTTTAATTAATGTATGATATTTTTTACGCTGTGAATGTAAAATCATTTTATTTAATTTTTAACTCCCAAACGTAGATACCACGAACGTATCATGCAACTTAAAATCGATTATTTTTATTTTGCATTGGGATTGGGCTCCCTAACTCTCCTTCTAGGAGCCTGGGGGACACAATCAGTATTTGGCATTGGAAGCGGAGAATTTTCTTCTTTAGTAATTCGATTGAAAGAAGACCGTAGTGAACAGAGCGGGTGATTATGATAATTCCATTTACTTATTTAATTCAATGAAATATATAGCACATGCTAGGAAAAGTCTATTGCCAACCGATTATGCTCTTAATTCGACTATTATATATTGTTCAATTGAAGCAAAGTTTCTCGTAAATATAATATAAAATACAGTGCGATCATTTTATAAACGTGCCGGTTGCTCGGCGAACGAGGCCACGGATGCGGCGCGGCAGTCGGTAGATCTGCCCAAGAGGAAAGGTCGCTTTTCTCTACCGGACTTGTACGCGTGTTATTGTACATGCTGTAAACTACTCACCTTTGGCTCTGATACATTGTTAACATCTACACAAGTTCTAGTTCACTAGATAAAGGGTGGTCAGTGATATTGCAGAAATCTTTTCCTGTATATTAAGCCATGGTTCTTCCGTGTGGGGATTTGTCGTGTACATGCGATTTTTTAGGAATCCTCAAAGAAAGAAAGCGCACGGAGTCAGATCAAGAGAGCGTGCAGGCCACAAACCACGTACGATTATACTTTCTCCATAAACGGCATGTAAACCTTTAAGGAAGGTGAAGTAATGTGTGTGGTTGCAGAGTACTGTTGAAAAACACAGTAATTACGCTTTTCATTTGTCAACATTTGGAAGAAATGCTCTAGGATACGACACACATATCAGTTTGACACATTTTACGTATGTGTCGTACACAAACACTTCCTGTTTGAGAGTGAACTTAGAGCGAGCCGTCACAAACCAACTATTCAACACGACTGGAAAACATGCCTTTTGCAGGGCGAGTGCCTTGAGCAGCGTTTCTAACAGAGTTCAGCGCAACATTTCCCCGGTGAGTAGGGTCCGTCGCGTCGGCAGAGCAGAATTTTACAGGACCGCGGCTCATAAATAATAAATAATTGCGACTAATAAACTAGTCGAACTGTGTAATTTGAGTGGAATTAAAACATATCAAATCAAAACTCTTACTACTGCCGTTAGTGATCCCTTAAAAGTCGCAACAAACTAATGTACTGTTAGCGAGAACCAATGACGGAAACGAAAGGGAGCAGTACATTGCACAATGTCAATAATGACTGCCTTCAATTTTGAACATGTTAAGAAACTTGCATCTTAGTCGTTAAGGAATCGATAAGGTTGCATCTTAGCCGTTACTTAGTCGTTAGGAAACTTGCATCTTAGTCGTTAAGTTGCGCCAATAAGGAATCGATTCCCAACGTTGCGAGATCCAACGAAGATCGCCACAACGGGAAAACGCGGGAACGAAGGCATTAAATAGAGTGAATGTGTGATTGAACTTCGTGAGGAAGTTTTCTTTAATTTCTTGCGAACGAAATTTGTCTTATTTCTTTTGAACGAAATTTTCAGCGTGAAGAAACAGATTTTCACGAACACAGTAATGTACATGTAAACAAGAAACTAGAAATAATACTGCCATTTATTTAATTTGGATTTGCACTTTGCAAATGTAATGAAAATTATGTGTCCAGAGGTTGTATAGGATTGTTTTCAAACTATTGTAACGCCGTTGAATAATATATGCCTCGTCAATTTCGTGCTTTAAACCTGTGAATTCTCTTTTTGTGTTTTTTTTGTTTTCTAGCAATCTATTGGAAAACAAAGAATTTTTCTCATAAATGCGTTAAAAGTTTACTGTTCAAGGTTATGTCTGAAACGTCGAAGCTTCACCAACTCAGAAGGGTGAATAAACGCTTATATAATTGAAGATCTCGAGGCAATAACATGCTTTGCCACAATACGTAAGTTATGAGAAAAAGGCCGGTAAAGGTTGAGACATTGCATTCTATATATAGGGATGAAGAACATTCATTTATGAATTACACTGCCATGTTGAGGCAATTCTTTAAAATAAAATTCAACATGTAGATACATCTATGGGGACGAATATCTGAATTCCATCAGAAATGTGGCATAGCATGTTATGGCTCCAAGCTCTTATATTGTTTAATACACCATTGTACAGAAATCCATTATGCAGATTTGCTCAGTCGTCGAGGGGTAACGTTAATGGTTACCCGATTTCTCTAGGGATAGGGAGTTTATTCCTTCACGATGATTACGTTAAGACATACAAACCCTCTTATGAAAAAGGCTATTCATGGAGTAGTGAAAGTAAGTCCATCTGTTTGATTTGCTATTACATAAAACGAATGTAATTAACTTTATGCAGTGGAAGAATTCTAGTCATTGTGAAGCATTGAAATTATGTTTGCAATAATTTCTCATTTTCGGAATTAGTATTGCTTACACAAGCAGGAACAGAACACTCTAGAGGACAGTGATATAAAATTGGCTTGCGGGTTTTTTAATATTTTTGTAAACCGCAGTTTTACTGGCTATATTAAAAGTAACTAATTACGTAAATTTGAGTAAATAATCGAATTCATAACTAAAGTTTTTTTCATTCTGGCAAATAAAAACAATTTGGTAATTAAAAGTGGTGATCTAATAAATATCGAGTTAGGTTAATTTTTTTTTAAACTGAGAGTATACATTTTACCAACTGATTATAAATTAAAAACGTTGAAAAAGGAAAAAATATTTTTATAAAGTAGCTATTGCGTAATCTAATAATCATAAGTTCAATCTGCCTCTGTGAAATGTATAATTTCTCCTTTCTTGTACTATTTCTGCTACTACTGAGATGTATTCCGCTATTTCTGCTTCTTCTTGTACTTTTCTTGTACTACTTAGATGCTATATTAGAGACCTTAAACAAACCACACACGACAGATAGGCTCCACAGTATTTCTGGGCGGTCCTCTTCCACGAATGAAAAATATTTGTTTCCCCACAACCGGCAGAGTCCTTGACCCAGGTCAGCCCCGACTTCCGCCTTGCCGCCAACGACCCTCCCGGCAGGCAGGAAAGCGGCTCGGGGCGGGCACGAGGCCATCCGAGAGGAGCCGAGCGGGGCCTTTTTCATGCTGCCCGTCACCCACTCCTTTCGTCTCGCACGTCGCCTTGTGTCGCCAGGCGACTACGGCACCACTGCACCAGAGAGTTTCTCTCCCCTTGCAGAGGCCAACGCGCCCGCCTTCCCTTTTCGCCCCCTCCTCACCCCCTCCACTCCCTCCCCCACCCTCTGCCGGCCCCGGCAACGCTTTCGCCCTCTCGGCCATTAATAGCTAATATATCAATTACGCGAAGCAACGCTTGATGGGTCTAAATTACACGCCATTATATTCGACTGAACGTGTAAACTTGGGCGAACTCTGCCATGATTTATTTCTCGGCGCTTGCGACCGAAGAGACGAAAAGTTAAAATTTCCATAATTACGCAGCGAAATATTGTGACCCTTTGAAACGGTGAGTTATTGTTATATGAATAACTTTGGATGCACCGCTCATAAAGGAGTATTTCAACTATTCGAACGTTATTTATTTGCCACCCGCAGCGCCAGAACAGCTCAGTGCGTTTCTTTTACTAACGACAAAACAGCAACAAAGTGCGATGAGATATGATCGTTCTCTGCAGAATTTAATATCCACGACAGTTTCACTTGTTACATTTAAAAGTTAACTACTTAATTACACTCGACGAAGTACATTTTTGTTGAAGTAACATACTGTCAAATTTTTCATAGTGCGATTTATAACTAAGAACTAGTGCTGGTACGTAAATTAATTCTTGCAATATGTCATTTTCGCCTTTTATGAAACAGAATTTCTAAATTACAGTAGCACATGAGCAGTAAAGATAAAGCAGATAAGTATGAAACATTCTACTAAGTGTTAATAGATAAGGTTTTATGACTCTCTACTCTGTTTGAAAATTAATGTTAACTAGTTATCATAGATCGTAAATCTTGCCACTTTACTTCCCAAGGATACGCAGTGATGAACGAATTACAGCTACGAAATAATGTTTGAATTCAAATTTGTAATGCTTTAAAACTAACGCTATCTATTAATGCGAACACTTCGAATATCTTGAACACTCACGTAATGCTCATATCATCAAAGACAATTCGTGAAAAGTTTAGTTAAGGTATTCTAAAGAAACGTGTAGAATCGAAAAATGTTTTTTGAGTTTTCTGCAACTCTATGTACAAGTCTTGTTTTTTATAAAACTGTTTCTTGTTGTTCGCGAGCGATCTACGGTTGCAAATTTCGAAACACCGGAGTAAAACGCTCGTTGCTCAAAATATTACTCATAGAAACAACAGAAAGTTGTTATTCTAGAGTGGAATATATGAAAAGAAATATTGCTGACCGTAGCAGTACTGCCAGACCTCTGTTTGATTTCCCAATCCTACTTCATACTAAATGCCACAGAAATGAAACAATTTTTTCTACATTTTGATGTAAGATTCCGCAATTAAAACTTTTACAGCTAATTTTGATTGCTTGGTACTTTCAGGCTTGATGTTTCAAACATTGCGTAGACAGATTTTAAAGCAATTGAGTTATAAACACATACCGCAGAGATATTTGTAAATCTACTTACGTTGTGCTTCCAGACGACTTTGTAAGCCCAAGGGTTGGCGGTTACTTTGCACTCAAAGTACACGTCGTCGCCTTCCTCGATGTCATCGGGATTCAGGTTTGATCCCAGTTGCAGGCGGAGGGCTGGTTCGACTGTGAACATCGAAATTTGGGGAAAGTGGTCCATGAAAATGTACAGCGTTCTATGAGTCACAATAAAATATTGTTTTGCAAATATTAAAAGTCCAACAGTCAGGAAATAAGAAGATACATTTTAGGCTTTTTATTTTCCAGCACTCGTGTATGGAATCTCGTTCTTATCTTCATTGTTTATTGGCTAGAAAGTGATACTTGTGGTACGTGTACCGCAAAGTCATGGCCATGTAAAAAAACAAGACATTGCAATGTAAACAAATCTCAAGGGCGACGTGAATCAAATTGGCTGCCGCTTCGCCTATTGAAAATGATAGTAAGTTTATATACTTGTAAGTGTCCATGAATTCGTGATAAAAAAGATCTGTGATTTCAACGAACATGAGACTACAGCCATTCTCTGAAGCGTTCTTTGCGTTATCCACAGACGAAGTTTGATAAAAAAATCTGGTGCTGTTTTTGAGAAAATTTGAAAATGTTTTTGAAGCTTCATGTGCAGTATCCTCTAAAATCAAAAAATCCAGTTTGAAAATTCTAAAGCAATGAGTTCATTTAGATAGATAGGGGAATTCCAATTTTGAATAAAATCTGCTGAACGGTTTAGGCGCCAGCGTTGACTACAGACGGACGTTTTGTCACAAATATATTTTTCGGTATTAAGAACCAACAACTCATGATTTCTGGCTACACATTATGCAAGAAGATTTTTTAAATTTAGAAGCAGGATTTATCCACTTGTTTGTTAACAGAGCTCGTCAATAAGAGTTTTTCCGGTGAAAATTCGCCGTTCTTACGAAGAACGTCGTAAGGCGATAACGTAAAAAATAATGTACGCATCTCGTATGAAAGAGTCTTTGGCGTACTTATTTCAAAATGACACGCTCGGCTCCTACCATCTCGTTCGTTAACCTTTATTTCGTGCGTCCAATCAATTTTTGTAGTCGTTACGAAATAACTATCGTACTCACAAGATTACTATTTAGTAGTATATTTCCCAACTTTTTCTTTTCATACAATTTGGAAAAAAATATTATCACGCCAGTTTTGTGTACAAATGAAGTCGTTTTACCTATTTTTAGACAGTGACTATTGTCTTTCAGTGTTTTGCTAGTTACTCGTTTAATGTTTTTACATTTTATTCGGTAAAATATGTTTCAGTAGTGGCTGTAAACATTTTAGTACATGTTGATTGCTGTTTTTCTGTTAATTTTGGTTTAGATTGTATAATAATTTCACTGTACACGTTACTAAACTATAAATATTAAAAATTAAATACAAAGGTAAACATTGGTGTGGTAATCAAATAATAGAAGCGCGGAAAGTTTTTGTTTTCAATAGTATTTAGTAAAAATTTACGTACTGATATTTTACCAAATATATTATATATTTCAAGGAATTTTAAATACCAAAAAACGTAACCATCACTTGCAATGCCTTTGATGAATAGTCGGTTATTGAGAGTCAGTTTTACTAACGGAGAAAAATCACACTGTCTCTCTCCATACGTGTTTCCAATGATGATATCAGCCGTTTTTCTTTCGCCAGCCCCGTCACCAAGCGCAAACCAATTTACCGCGCACATAAATCAGCATACCCGATTCAAGATTACCCTCCAGTTTGGATCACACTCCGTTACCGAGAATACTTGACGACTTTCGTCGTGGGATTTCGGAGAGTATCGATTACCCGCCGTCGACCTGTCAAAGACAGTTACGGGTTATAAATATCTGCGGGTGGCAGCGACCCCCGGAGCTGGCCCTCTGGCGCGGAGCGCAAGAGGGCGGGACGGGGAGGGGAGAGACGGGCAGGAGCGGATGACTGCATATCGGGATAAGCGGGATGAGACGGGGAGCACCCGGCTGTGCTCGTAGGGCTGGGAGCAGAGCAGAGCAGAGCAGAGCAGGTAGGGAGGGACGGAGCGGGGAAGAGTAAAGAGCCAGGTCTACTAACTGCGAGATGAGGGGAGAAACAGGCCAGATGCAGCATGAGGCTGTGAGGGAAAGACGGTGGCGGGGAGTAGTGGAAGGGGGATGGAAATGGCGGGGGGGGGGCGACACGGAGTGAAGTCTGTGGGGAGGGACACGTGCAGTAGAGAGAAAAGTGGAAAGTAGCAATGTGTGGAGTGGAGAAAGACTGGGAGTAGCAAAGTTTTGGTTCGAGGGTGGCAGAGAAAAGCAATGTATTGTTAAGAGTGTGGTGGTGAGAAGCGAAGTACGGTGACGGGGGAAGCGAGTTGGTAGGTGTGTGCGCTGAGAAGCAAAGTATTTGTAGGCAAGTGGCGTGGAGAGGCGAAGCATAATTGGTAGGTGTTTGGCGGGAAGAAGCAAAATATTGGTAGATGTTTGGCGGGGAGAAGAGCAGCGAAAGAGGAAGGCGACGGGAAGGACACGTGGAGCGAGGAAGGAGCGCGGCGGGAATGAAAAACGAGGTGGGGAAATGAGCGTGGCGAGAAGTGTGGAGAGAGAAGGAGCGTGGCGCGGAGAAGGCGAGCGGGGAGGAGCATGATGAGGAGGGAAGTGGAGTAAAAGAGGGTGACGGAGAGCAGCAGCAACCAACGACTGCTCCACTCGCGACGAGTGCGCTCGAGGCGCCTCCCGCGGCAAGCGCCGGAATTAATGCCTCGCCGCCGCGCCGCGCCGCGCCGCGCCGCCCACGTCACCCCGGGAGGGGGGCGAGGGTGATGGACTCTGCTTTATCTTTGCATACGGGTTGGGGAGGGGGCGAACATTGGGCGAGGGATGGGAAACAGGAGGCTAGCGAGATGGGTCAGGAAAGGGAAGTGTGGTCCTCGGATGAGAATGTCTTCAGTACGGTTGTAGTAGAAACAAATACTATAGAGCAGTGATCGCCAAACCGTCGATCGCGAGGTACTAGTAGCTTCTGGAACAATTTTTGGCAGATCGCGGTCATGCTCAAGATTGACTAACTTCGACTTGTGCTAAGAGAACAAACAAGTACTGAAACAGATTCAGTGAACATTTAGCCATCTGAATTCGAAAGGGAATTCACTACCAACTTTCTCAACATAAAAGAAAACTTGATGACAAAAAAGAGTGCCAATATTTTATTAACAAGTCTGATGAAAAATCCGTACTTATACTTATAATTTGTTATTAAGTATATTTCAATTTTTCTGTAACGTTCAATTCCATTTCAATTTATTTTTCATGCATACAATTGTATTAAAATTTGTTTTATATTTAATAGAAATGTATGTTTATAGACAATAAACAAATGTTAAGATTTGAAAAAAAATTATATCTTGGTTTCTTAGTAGCTCTGAGTACTATTAAAAACGGTAACAAGCTTCTCGGGTTTGACTATCATTGCTATAGAGACAATACAGGACACTCGGCAATATAATGGGAGGCACTTGAAACAAACGACCCTGGTGGCCCGCCATGTCATAAACATTGTGATATCAATTAAGAAGTGTACAAGTTTGAAAGATTTTTTTTAGTTTACTTACGATTACTTTACTTGCTGTTTACTTACGTTTCGCTGAGTTATTCTATATGTATTTTCTATATTCGAAAGTTATTCTATATGTATTGAAATTTGAATTAGTCGCCGATTTTCCAGCTTACGTCGCTAGGTTCGCTAGTTGAGCAGTTGTCCCCTATTAAAAGTACGAGAAATGTTTAAAGTGTCCTTTTTTGTCTACCTACTATTTGGCTAGAAACATGACGCGTTATTTGGGACCACGGTGACGACGGTGGTTAGGGTTGTAAAACTAGAAGATTGGGAAAGCGTGATCATCTTCACTATTATAAGAAAGAGATATCTGTAAATCGATGTTTGTATCTTGTAAGTTCTGAAACATAGTCTACCAACTGCTAATGTTTTTAATGCAAGTTGCTGTTTCTAGCAAATTCGAAATATCTTTTATCCAATCAATGTGAAATGTAATATCAATGAATATGCAATCAATGTGAAAATGAAAGAAAACATGTCTACTGGTTAACGTGCAGTCCCTGAGGTTTGGTACATTTTAACATTCCTCGCTACATTTGACGATGAAATAATTTTTACTGCTGGGAAAATACGTTTTAGGTTTTCCTCCCTTAGGAGAAACGGGCGGCAAAACCATGTCGCATTTCATTCCAGTCGCGAATAATCTCACAAGGGACATTCAGGAAGGAAACACTATTACACAGGAGGGAAAGGCGTGCGATAACGTGAGACCTCGAGCGACCGATAATAACACACTTTCAGGGAACACAAAAGAATAACGTTCTTTTATGTTCGTTTGTGAAAATTTTACAAATGGAATTGAAGTATATATCATGTTTGCTTTCTCGTGAAAATACGTATACACGGAGTGCAATAACTAGTAAAGAGCAAGCTTTGAAATATTGCAGGAAACTGACTTCGAGATTCCAAAAGAAATTCAGGCTTTGAAGTCCCTGGTACAGAAAGTTAGACGATTTTGACAAACACTGTTAGACGATTGGTGATGGCCAGCACTGTTAGACGACTGTTATCGAAGCAGAAGAGCAAACACCATTGGCTGGCAAAAACCGGAGAGGGAGGTCGATGACTGGTAACACTCCACGCAACATTCAGCCATCATTCGTTGTGACCGCAGACGGGTAGTTGCAGGGATGGGTAACTGCAGAGGACGTGAGGGAGATAATGCGACACAATTCATCTGTCCCATTTCACCTTCTGCATTCAAGAATTCAGTCACACCTCTCTCTCTTATGAACATCGATGTCGGCCATTTTTAAAACGACTGCAGTGATGCCACTTCTTAACGCAGGAAGTTACTACTGCGGTGCATTGTAGAAGGTTTGAGGAATAGTTCCAAATTCAATGATTTCACTTAACTAATTTTATTTAAGTGGAAAAAAATAGGAGGCATTATTCTGACTATCCCTTGTATTATTACATCCTTCATCTACACCCTTATTGTGGGACCCTCTTGAGCGAAGAGTGTAGATGGTCTGAAATCTAAAACTACGTCTTTGTGGCTGGAGAAGTGCTACTATTATATCTCTGTTGCAAGCGCTTATTGGGCGAAGAGTGTAGTTGGGCTGAGAAGCTAAAATTACGTCTTGATGGCCGAAGAAGTACTACTATTACACCCGAGATAATAGCGCTTATTGTGGGCCTCTCTTGAGCGAAGAATGTAGTTGGGTTGAAAAGCTAAAAGAACGTCTTTATGGATGAAGAAGTACTACTACCACATCCCTGATACAAGCGCTTATTGTGGGACCCTCTTAAGCGAAGAGTGTAGTTGGGTTGAAAAGCTAAAAGAACGTATTTATGGATGGAGAAGTACTACTATGACACCCCTATTATACGCACTAATTGTGGGACATTCTTGAGCGAAGAGTGTAGCTGGAATGAAAAGCTAAAATTACGTCTTTGTGACCGAAGTACTACAATTACACCCGTGATATAAGCGCTATTGCTCTTAAGCGAAGAGTGTAGTTGGGTTGAAAAGCTAAAAGAACGCCTTTATATGCACTAATTGTGGGACACTCTTGGGCGAAGGGTGTGGTTGAGGGAGTACTCACAGTGCACGTTGAGGCGCCACGTGTCCTCCTCGACGCCCGCGGGCAGCGCCGGGTTCTCCGCGCGGCACGTCAGCGCCTTCCCGTTGAGCGCCGCCGTCGGCGTCAGCCGCACCGTCGACGTCGTCACGTTGCCGTCGCCCAGCACCTGTCAGCATTCAGCGATTGCTCGATTAGTGAATCCGGGCACGTTGACCGCTACGAATATTAAATAAATAAATAAATAAATAAATAAATGTTTTATTGGTGGCGAGGCTCAGGCCATTTAGCCTGCTCTTCCACCTGACCACTTTCAAAAATTTTTCATTTTTTATTTATGCCTCATATTTTATAGACAGACAAAACACTTTACATACATTTATATCTTACACGTTTTGGAACTCTGCCTGAGAATGGAACACAGAGAGTTCCGAAACGTCGTGTAAGATATAAATGTATGTAAAGTGTTTTGTCTGTCTATAAAATACGAGGCATAAATAAAGAGTGAACAATATTAATTAAAGACAGTCTTCAAAACTTTTTATTACAATTTATTTTATGATAAAAAGGAGATCATTCAATGTGAAATACGTACGCAATTTAGATGAAGGGTTTCTGACATGGGAGGCAGGAGTGAAAGCGAGGGAGGAAGAAGTTGATAGAACAGGAAATGCTCTCACAGCATTTGTGTGATTACGTTTATTAATATCACGTTAGGGAGGTATTCAAAATTAATCACAAATATATCAGATTGACCACTATGAGATTTTACTTAAGTTTAGAGAAATTATTTTTTTGACTGTTAAGTAAGGTACAGAGGAGAAATAGAAGGAACTTTAAATTAGTAACATGTTAATAAGTACAACTCATTGTTTAAGAGAGGGTTTGAAGAAGCTAAAATTACGTACGTATTTTTGAATTATTTCTAAAAAACAGAAAAGGAGGAAAACTCGTCAGCATATAAGCGAAAAACATCAAGTAAAGACTTCAAGTCTTGAGAGAAACTGAAAACAAATCTATTCGGTTATTAAATAAAGTAAAAAAAGGTCATTAGACGCGGAAGTGCAGAGAATGCTTGTATCTGGGGAGGATTGCGTGATCCAGCGCATTTCATCGTCGGCTTGCGGGGTATCTTTGCCCAACCAGGTATCTCCTACCACTCCAGACGGGACAAGCTCTAAGTTACCGACTGGTTTCCCGACATGTGCGCAAAGGGCATTGTAAGTGTGTTAGGAAGTGATAAGGCAAGGAAAAGAAGGGAATTTCGCGGGTGGTTCATGGCCCGTTTGTTAGGGAACAAAATGGAATGGTTGATGAACACTAGAAGGAAAAACAAAATGCAAAAGACATATTTGCGAAATTAAAAGTAAGTAAAATTCAAAATTATTACATTTTACGAATAAGGACAAAATTCAAAACAAATGGTTAAAAGGTCAAAGTGAAAATACTGTGTGTATTATACGGTGAATTTTTGCCCGCCCTCTATAAGACGGAAACCCGCCAAGACGGAAATTCATTTTAAGGAACCGTCAGATTCCGTCTTAGGTTTTACTGTAATAAAAACTTTTATAATTTATTTCCTGTAGTTTATGCAATCATTGGAAAACTACAGCATCCGCTAGAGTTTAACCAATTATCTCCAAGGAATCGAGAGAAATATTAAAATGCTTTTCAATGCCATTAGCAACCATGATCAATTTGCAGAGGCTTCAGTCTCATTCACCGCATCATTGAGAGCGGCGTTTGCAGTTTTCTGCCGTCTGGGAGCGCGTGCGGCGGCAGGTCGGCCGACGCTTCTGAGCGGCGGGCGCGCGGCGATCACCGCCGGATCACCGTAATGCGATTGCGCACTGATAGCCAATTTTCCAGCGCGGAGGCTGGCTCGTCGCGCGTGCCAAATCCGGTGACCGCCCGTTCGCCCGCCACGCGGCCTCTGATCTCTGGGCGTTAGGCCTTGGGCTTTGGGCGCTGGGCGCTGGGCGCTGGGCGTCCCGGCCTCCGGGGAGGAAGAGATGCGTGGCTCGACTTGCAGACGGGTTGAAGCAATTGAAGACCTCGATGAAATAACTTGCTTTGCCACTATACGTAAGTTTTGAGGAAATGGAGAGTAAAGGTTGAGACATTTCATTCTACATATTGGGATAAAGTTCATTAATTTATGAATTACACTGCCATCTTGCGGCGAATCTTTAAAATAAAAACTTAACATCTAGCATCTAGATAATCTATGGGGCGTCGAAATACACTAATGTCTCAATTTTATCTGAAATGTGGCTGGGTATGTTACCGCCCCAATATCTTCAATTGAAATAGTACATAGGTTGATAAAAGTAATGAGAATATTGCTGTAACTTAAAGCCGGTGAGTCGACGTGCTGACATATATCGTGACAAAAGGATATTTAGGCGAGTGCGTACAGCGAGCAGGAACAGCACTTTGTCTTTCTACTGGAATGTGTAAATCGTTGAACTTCATACCAATAGTACAAGCGCCCTAACGTGATGTTTACAAAGGTAGAGCAACGTTCGTGGCTCAAAATTGAAGTGGCAGGAGGTCGGAGTAAGAAAGACTGTTTTCAGGGACTCCGTAAAGCATGTGGTTATGGAGAGTTGCTGTACTCCACAGTCGCACGATGCGTTAAAGCGTTCAGATTAGCCAGAGATAATGTGAAGGACAATCCCCGTACAGGACGACCCCACGTGGAGAACTCTTGCACTGCTGGCAATGGAAGGTTCTCGAACTTCCACTTTACTCACCCGATACGAGTCCCTGTGATTACGATCTCTTCAAAAAATTGAAAGAACGACTGCGAAGAACCCGGTGCAATAGTAGAGAAAAAATTATTCATGCTAGGGTGGTCCAATAGGGTACATTAACAGAAATAACCGCGCTAATATTGTACGACGCCTTCCTGACATTTGGCAAAAGGTCATTAATAACGCATTATATTGAAAGTATGTAAACGTAAATACCTGTCAATAAAGTCATTTCAGAGAAAAAAATCTCTTTAATTTTTATTCAACTCTTGTAGGATAGGATATCATCCTCTATTCTAGGATATCATCCTCTATTTCTAATGGTAATTATAATTGTTAATGGTTGTTATTGTTTTAATTCTAATTGTTGTCATGTTTGCCACCGAGCATTAGCTCAAAGCGAACTAATAAATCTATCTATCTAGTAATGTACAGAAAAATCATAGTAACAATAAATTATGCTTTTGCGTTAAAAATATAGTAATGGTTGCGCGTTGGCATGCGTTGTCCCTATTATCACTTATGAATCTCATATTTGGACATTAACGCATTCACAAATAACAAGATTACAAAGACGTCTAAGGAAGATGGAAAGAAAACTCTTGCTCATCAACCTTAGAGACAGAATTCGAAATAAGAAGATACGAAACAGGACTGGGATACTGGATGTAGCAAGACTGAAATAGAGGTGGTGCGGGCACATCATGAGGCAACAACCACGACGCTGGAATTACTCAACAACAATCTAGGACCCAAAAACGTGCGGGCGGTAGGCGGCGTAGAAAAGGGAGTGATGTATTTCAGAGCGAGTTTGGAAATACGTGGTCAAGCGAAGCGAGAGACAGAAACAAGTGGAAGGCAGCTACCGAAGAGTTAAGGAAGAAGGAAGGAAAATAATGTAATTTGTGCGAATTCAAATGCGCTTTTGTTTTGTTTTCGTAATATACTTTGTGCAAATCGGTTCAGAGTAAAGGTCAAGTGAGAGACTGAGACAAATGCAAGACATTAACGGAACAGTTTGAGACAAAGAGAAATTTGTTTAATTTGCGCGATTAATGTGTTTTCTGTTTTGCTAATTTTGAGTGTCGGTTCAGGGTACAAATACATTAGGAGATAAACTAAAAAGATCAAATATAGATTATTTATTTCACATCAGCGAGAATTTAGGTGATTAATGTGTGTACGGTGTAATTAAGTGAAATTTATATAATCCTTTATATTTCGTGCTACTCCCATTTTGGGGAGATTCGTAATTTTTTACTAAGGAAGGTTTATTCCTTTGTTGGAGAAGAGTAAAGTGAATGTAAGCAACCCTTTGTAATTCTGCGAAAATTTTACTTTTATGTAAATTGTGCAGATATTTCTCATTTAAATAATGTTTTGTCATATTGCGAAAATGTTAATTTTGTGTAAAATTGCTGTAAGCAATTTCATTTTGTGTAAATATGAAAGCCAACTTTTCATCCTGCTGAAGCAGGAGGCCTTTGCCCTTACAAAGATTTTGTAGGTTCTAGAAATAAATAAATGTACACAATAGTACACTCCAAAATGTCCACACTCATATTGACTTTTATTGTAAATGTAAAGAGGGTCAGCGTTTAGAATTGGCCAGCCTTTAGAATTGGTCAGCCATTGGAACTGGCCAGCACTTAGAATTGTCCAATACTTAGAAATGGTCCGACTTTAGAAGATGGTTGGTGGTGGTGGTGATCTTCCCCTGCTTGATGTCGAGATTTGGTGCCGACCTACGTCAGATAGAAGTTTCCCAAATCAGATATCTCCCATCAGCGTGGCACTCCTCACCCGGGAATAGTTCTAAGCTCCCGACTGGTCTTACTACATGTGTGGTTGAGTAGTGCAAGTACGTGAAAGTGTAAGTAAGGGATGAGGACAGGACAAGAAAGATAAATAAAAAATAGTGCGCGGTCCGTGGCACGTTTATTAGGGTCCTGCTCAGTCATTCGCTGGACGTTGATAGAAATCACGGAAAATCAGAGTAGTTGATTTTATTCTCCTCCAGACATTGACAGAACTCGACCTAGCTAGTCGAAAATCCTGCCAGCGTCGGAACTCAAACTCCAGAACTTCCCGGTCAGAGGCACTGCAGGGACATCAATTAATGACCACATCGGTCGTTTATAGCAGCAGAAACACGCATGGCTACAAGATAATTTTACCGACACAAGCAATGCATCTCAAAGAATACATGCTGCTTACTGTATACTGTAAATGCTTTTCAATGTTTGTGCCTTTGGATTTTTTTTCCAACAATTCATAACCGATGTCACCCATATAGGACAAAGGAACGAAAACGTTTTCCACAGGACAGTGTTTTCTCTTTCCCCCAAAGATCTCTGCGCGAGAGGGCGGGCAAAGAGTGGTCGCGACGCTTCGCGGAAGATAGCGCCGGCGGCGGCGCGCACTGAACGTAAAAGCGGAGGCAGAGCGCGCGACGGTCGCGGTCGCGCGAGGCATTGTGGGGGAAACAAATGCACGTCACAGCGCGTCGCTCCGCTGCTTTTACTGCAGAGGAGGCTGCCCGCAACCCCGCCGCATCCGAACAAAGACGCGATTACCAGCGGAGCGCGCCGCGCGCTGCGAAACTGGGTTAACTCCCATCCGTTTGTTGGGTCCTTGAATGTGAAGTGTCATTAAATCCATTAATTTCTTGTTTACTCGTGTCGACGTTTAATGAAACGAGAATATGCCGACTGCAAAATTAATTTAAGGCAGTCCATCTCTCGGGACGCCTCTGTACATGGAGCACGTGAGCGTGATATCAAAATGTGCTTAGTGTGATTCTGTAAGTGAACTACAGTTAATATATTTTCATGTTAACGTTTTTTGATAAAAAAATAAATTTGTTCCGGTATCAGAAGAATTAGAATCACATAGTTGGCAATATAATTATGGCTTTTATAATATTTATGTGTTTGTACATCTTTACACACCACAATACGAAGTGTGTGCTATTTTACAGCAAATTGTAAGGCTGGCGCAGAAGACGATGCAATACGCAATTATGTACCCAAAAAAGCGCAAAACTTGCCCTTTAAGCCTAAGACACCGGTCCTGGAAAAAACGGGAGAAGACGTCATGCCGATGTCCTCTCCCTGGTTCTCCAATAAATAATTTCAAATGATAAGTCTCCCAAAACCTCAAAATTATTCTGTAATCCAATCTACAGTAGCAGGGATAGTAGGATCGGTCGTTTGCAAGTGCCTCGTTTCTAGTCTCCACAGAATTCCTTCCGTGGTCAATATGATTTATTTGGGAGTAATATGGAAATACAGACTATATTTTTTAAATGAAATGTTCCAAAACCTAATTTTTAATTTTAATTTAACAAATTTAAACTACTCGGAATCCAATTATTCTGATTGAATAAAAACGTAAATTGTGTTAATAAATACTTTTCATCTTTTTTTTGAAGTTGAATGAAACAATCGCTCAATAACTTGAAATAGGCCATACATTTTCTGTTTGAAATGTATTTGATGTGAGAGTGGTGCACAAGATAGCGACGAGTGTTACGGCAACGCCTCAGGACCCGAGCGTGCCAGTGATTGAAAGGGTCGGGGGTTCAACCCCACCAAGTGCTGGGAATTTGCCTGATGCGAGTGACCATAGAATGTGTGGCGCCCGTCGGGATCGAAGTCTCACATAAACTGATCTGATCAATGGTTCCCCTGATCGTTTCCAAGCTAACTCCGGAGTAGCATCTTAAGAAAACTGCTATGATCAGTGGTTCCCCTGTTCACTTCAAAGCTAGAGCAGGACCCTACGTAAACTGCTCTGATCAGTGGTTCCTCTGATTGCTTCAATGGAAATTCCGGAGTAGAACCCTAGGGAAACTGCTCTGGTCAATAGTTCTCTTGGCCACTTCCACGTTAATCCCAGAGTAGTCTCCTAAATGCAGACCACGTCACGCGTACAATCCTTCCTTCTCTATCCAGCTCCTATCTCCATCCTTAGGGCCGACTGATGTGTTGAACACCTCTCCTCTAATGGTCCATCCCACTAATCTTGAAAGCTTCCGACAAGAGGGGGGCGTTCATAGCCTTAAGCGGGCTATGGATCTAGATAAAAAGTACATATGATGGTACAATCAGAATATTTAACGACCCATGTGGATAATTTAAACTTCCATTGGCCAAATCGAATTTTTCTTTCAAATATTTATTTTCGTTACTACGCTAATTCACCTTTCAAGAGGGTACGTTCTGTAATTTTTCGCTCTTTAGTACATTTGTACGTTGTGTGTAGTGAGGTGTACGACGAAGCTCGCATGTATCGAGAAAGAAATATTAAGGAAAGTGTAAGTATTTTGATTATTCACTCTTTAAAATAAACATATGAAAAATTGAATTGTACCTTTAACATTTATGCCTCCACTGCACAATGTTCATTATCTAATTTAGACCTCGGTGAATATCATTAATAATTATTATTGCCATTTAAACAGTTGTTAAGTAAGATATTCGAATAGCTGGAATCATATCATTCAACTGGAAATTTATTAATGCAATTCTAAATAAAAACATCCATCAAGAGTTCAGTCATTAGAATTGTTGCCACATTTGTAGGAAAAGTGAATAGAAATATTTTTAATGAGATGCCTTATCCACTGCTACGCATTTATTGCTCTAGAAACCAGCTGAAAGCAATGCAATACCGCGCGGAACGTAGCTTTTTTTGTTTTCTTCTGGAGATTCACAAGATACACAGTGTGAATACTTAACTGCACTAGAGCTTTAACCCGAGAGAAAAATATAGCATGTAGCATTGCTGCAGTTTTAAGTAAGAAAAGAGAAAACCTCGGCCAACGGAATCGAATCTGAGTCTGAGCCTAGTTTTCAAACGAGGTCGCTGGACGTTCTTACTTGCACCACACCGAATAAATCAACGATCTTTGAGTGTACAGCGACTTCGACGATCCTGCACTTCTGGACAATCAATAGTCTTCTTTAACATTTGAAGAAACTTTTCATACTGCCGTTCCCGACGAGTGACTGCCAATTCATTACACTAGAACGACTCTTTGAGTTCTTTACGAACTTTCTTTCTTGTTAAATACAAATGATTCTTGACCCGCATTTTTATTCTTCGTTCCTCAGAGATATTTTAATCCTCGAATTCACCGAGGCGCGAAGAAAAGATTTCAGTCGCGAACCCATTCGATTAATGCGTAAATTCTCCCCAGTCGGGCGATGTATTTACTTCCAATTATGGAGTGGGCGTTCGATTCCATTACGGCGCGGCAAGACCGGCGAAGATTTCCATCGGCATCGGGCCTTCCCTCGCGGAGCGCTGAATTCCCTAACGGCTCCGTTGTATCGGCGAAGCTATTCCGCACGGCCGTTTGGGCAGAGGAATGCGCGGCCCGAACAGTCGAATATCGGAGCTTCCTCCTTGCGACGCCCTCCGATCCTCTACGACCTCCTCCGATCTCCTGCGATTCCCCTCCCCTGGCGCTCGCATTGGGCTCGCCATCCTGCCCTGTGGAACACCTCTTTCTCGGCGGCCTCCCGGTTTCGCTCGTCACTTCGCCTTCTCCCTGGCCATCAACTCTCCATCCAGCTGTTTTCCATTATAGATCATACCTCCGATCTCTCTTCCTCCGCCTCCTTCTCCTCCCGCACTTCACCCCTCCTCAACCCACTGTTTGTTCATATTCTATCTCCAATCTGCACCCCCTCATTCCCTGCACTATACTCCGCAGACACTTGATAGCCACGTTCTATCCATTTTCCCTCCACTCTTTATTTTGGGACTGCCCTTTCCCGTCCCTTCCTTCCTACTCCAACAATGCTGTACTCACTCTCTGAATGTTTTCTGCCAACTGTCACCACTCCCTCCGCGCCGTTTTATCTCACTACCCACTCAATAATTTTTTGGGGAATATTGCAGCATTTGTGCTAGAACGCATGCTTTCTTTAAGATTGCTAGAATTCGAAGACGGAGGTTCTAGACGGATGTCCTTGT
This sequence comes from Acheta domesticus, assembly GCA_031308135.1. Lineage (NCBI taxonomy): Eukaryota > Metazoa > Arthropoda > Insecta > Orthoptera > Gryllidae > Acheta > Acheta domesticus. The sequence continues at coordinate 18,768,733 of JAHLJT010003656.1, forward strand.
GAATTCGAGGTATTTGCATGTCTTTGAATGCTTTTTAGTTCCTCCTTTTTCGCATACTACTTGTTTATCTTTTGTCATCGTTTTTTTAAATACATAAATTTGTTATCTCTTCATAACATTCTCCATTTCTGGTATGAGCAAAGACTGTTCGCAGGATTTAGCATATTAGAACAGGAATTTATACTATTTATGATAATTGTAGTTTTTTGATTGTCATGTGATTTTTCGTTACAATATCTTCCATTATCTTCCTTTTACATCGTTTTTTCTCTCTAACTCTCGTTCGGTCTCTCTAACTCTGTAACTCTCTGGAAGCGTTAATTACTATCCCTCTCACATCCTTGTTTATCATAATTCAGTCTCATGTACACTCTGTACCGTGTACGAATATAATAATTATCTGGTCTTGTAGGTTTTCATTGCTTTCTTACCTCTAATATGTAAATAATGTGTTTTAAAATAACTTTCATGCAATTGCATTGTCATTTTCTTTCCACCATCTTAAGTTCACTTGCCTCAAACCCTGTAAATCATGACTCATTGTTCGGTACTACCCAACCTTCTTCTACATTCAGTTTTTTTCATTATATGAAGATAACTGCAAAATCAAGGTTTTTTCTTCCCTCAGTCTCCCTGCCTTCATTCCCCCTCTTCTATTATTCTTCCTTTCGCTCTCTCCCTCCGTTCTACCTTTTCCATTCCTACTCCCTTTATCCTTTCTCTTGTATTCTTCTTTTTACTGTCTCTTCCATTCCCCCTGCTTCCTTCCTCCTTCTTCCTCTAAATTCTCTTGACACGCTTTCTCTTCCACTCTCCATCCTTTCACTCTTCCTCCTCCATCATTCCTCTCTACTATTTCCCGATGCCTTCGGACAGACCTCCCCAACCCACGGAGCATCCGGACCGGAGGGCCTCACAGTCGCTCGGGGCCGCATCGCCGCAGGGTCGCGAACCCCCAAGATGGCCGCGACTAATGGCGAATTAAATCGGAGCGGGGCGATTATCGCGGGAGCGCGATTTTCAGCGACAAAGCGGCCTCCGTCCTCCCGCCCTCGCTGCCTCCTCGTCCTCCTCGTAGTCTGTCCCCGCCGGAGGAAACACACGGAGCACGGCGCTGGTGATATTTTGCGCGGTATCCTTTGTCTCTTCCGCGCCATTGAGGCGTCTACTCAGAGTGTCGGCGTTCAGCATCTTTATTTTTTGCAGATCCTTCGCATTCCACTTTTGCCCGTTCGTGTTATGAATTGAATGGCTGATAGCAAAAATCAGACAAGTCTAAAATTCAGTTTATTTAGGATATGGAAAAAAGCTCTTTCATATTTATTTTACAATGTGACACCTGTTCTATTATATTTAGGAAGCTTCCGTACCCTCCAATTTTCTTGAAAAGTTCTGCGTTATATTTTTAGTGGTTTTCTACAAAAAATAATGATTTTGGACATATCCCAATTTTGGAAAAAAAATGTTCACAGTAATGATTTTCTGATAACTTGCCAAAAATAATATATGTTTATGTTAGAGTTTGTATTTATAACACAATAAGCTTCACAAAAGCTTGCAGAAATAAAAGTTCCCATCTTGCAATGAGAAAGCTGAACAATACTTTTTCACTTGTCTTTTCATTTTGGCAACATTTTGAACTACACATTCTCCTCTTCATTGATACCTGTATTTAGAGATCCTAGTTGAGTGAAAACATTCGTTTCTTACGATGAGAGGTTTGCAGGTTCACAGGAGTACTGCAAAAGACTATGGGGTTCTTTTCTCTTGAAATGATATAAACAATACATGAGAACTGCAAAAGGTTATGGGGCTCTTTTCTCTTTTTCTCTGCCTTCTTTTCGTTTCACTTTCTTGACAACTTCTCTCACAGAGAGAATTTATGCGATGATTCATTTTACAACAAAATAGAGAGCCCTACCACTACATACATCAAATCATTGGCTACGACATCAAAATATAATTTCATCTTTCTGTAGCTTTGGGCATGTACAGCATTTGCTAGGTATACTTTTCGGAATTATCCAATTTTTGTAGAACTGAGAAATTTTCAAACACACTTTCGAACAAAATTAATTATTTTATTCATTGTCGATTGTGACGTTTTGAATATGCCCTGTTTTGATCATCAAATTTTCAAATATTTATTTACATTTTTAAATGATGATTAATTGTGAGTATTTAATAAAGCAAGCATATACATAGTTGAAAAATTAAAATCGTTCCTAAAATTGGTGCTACCAATAAATGTAACACAGGAATACGATAGTAAATTTCAGTTAAATAAAAAGTAGACGCAGGGATATATATCAAAATAACAGTTTAGATTATAACAGAAAATATTAGCACAGATTTCATGATTCTTTTATTTTTAGTTCAGAGATGATTGCTGAGTTCTGTCTGTTTAAATGACAGGAAATCAAAATTAAAAGAGTAAATACAGTAGTGGATTTCTAATATTATTATCACATCGTACAAAATAATATCTACAATGATCTAGATAATTGGTTTCTTTAACTTTAAATTTCAGAATTCCTTGAAGTGCATATAATGTTCTTTATAAAATACACATTTTGGAGAAATGGCTAGAGATTCTAATAACCCTTAATAATTGGATTTAAGTGAGAAATGACAGTTTAAAGCCTCAGTAACTCATTCTTCTTCTTATTATTACTATACTCTCTCTTCACCCCTATTTATCCTTCTCTCCTTTCCTTACCTCCTCCCTCCTTCTCACAAACAAAATAAGAAGTAAGTTCTTAAGATACAATTAAGATTATGTTTATATCAATGCACACACGCGTGATTGCAAATTCAAAATTTCGAGGAGAGATATTTCGGAATACGACCCACCCGTTGTCAACCAATTTGGTTTTACAGGACTTTACATTTCTTGCCTTCGTGCAGGAATCCACACTTAGACAATAACTTCTATGAAATAATATGCTTTGAAACGTCATGTAGGTGGCGAGACAAGGTAGCACATTCCTCAAAAGAAACCACTGACTTCAGATAAAGATTTCAGACTTGTGTTTTCTTTCGAGAGGCCTCCAAACAAAGATATTGCTTGAGAGGGGTGGCTTGGGAAGACATATTCGCCAATTCCCGTAGCATAGGACAATTTATTGCGACTCAGGGAAACTTTAGTCAATGTTAAAGTTTCTTTGGTAGAATACTTAATATTTGTATTAGTCTCATGAGGCCTGAAGAGGTTTTGACCTGTACTGTTCGAACATTGACGATAGTCAGAAAAAGTATGAGTGATTACTCTAACATTCCACAAGGATGGAGGTGAGACTTCAATTAAAATGATCTATCACTCTCTTTCAGATTTGGGGACCCGGATTTAATTTTGTGCGAGCTTCTAGTGAGGTAAGATAACTTTTTTGTAGAATCTCCAAATGAAATTAAATTGCTTTTTAACTGTGTAATAACGGCGGAGTGTTGCTAACTCCTGCTATGATTCTTGGTCAAAAGCCAGTGAAGTAAAAGGAATGCCCATAAATGAAATGATTTGGAGTTATTAAGAAAACATTCGATGCCTCAACATCTGTTTTTCACCATATAGTTTAGTGTATTTCCCCCTTCATAACAGTACAAGAAAAAGAGAAACTTGCTTACCTAAGAAATCAATGATTAATTTTCAGGATGAGGGCAATAGAGATTGTGTAAAATTACTAAAAACCAAAATGTATACAATCGCATAAACCAAACTTATGGTCATAGATAAAGTTTTCCCGACAAGCTTTGTTTTTTGTTTCGTAATAATTGAATAGGAATATTGTGACAAATGTACTCTATATTTAGTTCTTCGAAGCATAAAACTAAACCTAGCTCAGTGTCAATATTGACCACGGGTTATTCGCATCGAGGTTGTTACTACAATTTTCACCCCTAGATTTACTCCGGCGCGCCCGAAACAGCCAGACGCGAAGCCGTTATTTAGGGTGAAATATTGGCGCGGCAGGCGGCCCAGCGCCGCGCATTGACAAGTGAGGAACGATGTCGTTGTGAGGTGGCCGCGGACAATTGAAGTGATGACGAAACGCGCAATTGAAACCGACAGCGCGACCGAACGCGCGGCCATTCATAGACGGTGCCTGAGCGGAAAATCGATAATTACCTCCTCGCATAGGCAATATCGAGGTGGCGGGGGAACAGAGCAGCACAATTGCTTCTGACGTCAAGTTATCAATCTACTTCTGAGCAAATTTTTTTCTACGTCCATTTTATGCGATAATTGGCAATATTTTTTAATGATATTAATACATTAGTTGTCATTTGTACTGAACGCTTCTGAGGTTATAAATATGTTTGTCACATTGCACTTCAATTTCTGGATCAATGACATTCCTTCTCTATTAGGTTTCTCGTCCAGTTTCCCTTGTTCCGTTCCTCAATTTCTGAAGTGATACTTTGCTTGTGAATAGTAGATGTTTTCACTGTAACTCAACGTAAACTCACTGTGCTTCACTGTAAACTCACTCACACGAGGGATAGATTGCAAATTTATTGTTGTGAGCAGCCATCTCGCACCTCTTAAAACAAGAGATTTCGCAGCTGGTATGGAGCTTCGCAGGCCAGCCGCGTGGAGCGCTTTGGGCGCGGAGATTAATGACGAATTAAATCAGGGCAGGGCTGATTATCGCGCGAGATCTTCACCGACAACGCGGCAGCGGCAGCAGCAGCAGCAGCAGCAGCAGCAGCAGTAGCAGAGGAGGCGGAGGAGGAGACGGAGACGACCGGTGGTAAACAACGTGGAGCGACTCTTTAGGCGTCGGCACCGCCCAGGGCGAACCGCCCAGCGGTATATCACCACGCCCCTCGCCTCCCCCACCGCTCCCAGCCTCCAGCGAGCGAAGGACGCGGTGTGGCACTGTGGACCCAAAGGGCTTGGAAATCGCACACAATTGTTGTTTTCAAACACATGTTTCAAGTAACTTTGACAAATGAATAATTCAGAAGAATAAATATATATTCCTCCTTACATTATTGGACATTAGATTTTCTTATGTATAATTACTTTCATTGGAATATAAAGGTACTGCTATCCGACCAGCTTAGTTGAGATGGACAATGTAGAAGTCTCTGGGGTCCAAGGGTTGCGGGTTCGAATCCTGCATCCTGCGTGGATGTGGCGTCTGTGCAGAGCCATGGTCGGGGCTTTTCCCAACTGGCATGCATTCTAAAGAAGCAACCTTTCCTTCTTTTCTCTTCCGAGACCCTGATAGGGCAATATTTTCCAGCGTGGTCTATCATACCACACAATCCCTTGTCCCACCAGGAGGATTGCTCCCCGGGGCGGGCACCTAGGCTCTTTGATCTTTATTCCCACACCCATCCTGTGCAAGAACGTCTTCAGACTGGCATCTGAATTCCGGCAAACGCAGTTACCCCTGTCGGGAAACTCTCTATTGAAGGCTGAGTTGGGCCGCCCCGCCAGCTCAGAACTACTAGCTTCCCAAGCCAGTCAGCCAATCAATGCGCCGGGACATGCCCCTCCTCTTTGCCCAGAGTATCGGCCCTCTGGCACGACGAAGGCTAGTGCTCAAATGGGGACCGCCGGAATAAGGCCCGGGTGGCTCGGGGCCCCCATTCCGTCTTCTCCGTATCCAACTTGAAGCTATCGACGTGTATGCCGTCGGAACCTAGGCAAACCTGGCATGCTCGCCAACATATCTTTTCTTTGTGGGTTTGATATTCGCCGCGAGTTGTACAAAGGATGCCTGCAAACGAACCCTGAGCCAAATTCCGCCCAAAGGTCGGTGGCGAGCCACCTACTCACTGCCTCCAATTTGAAGCTAACGACGTGAGTGTCGCCGTGAAAGTTGAGGCCCAGTTGGCTGTCTACAATCCTCCACATGGAACCGTGACCTTAAACCGGGGTGAAAGAGAACATCGTGAACAATTATTATTGTTGTTATTATTGTTATTATCATTTTACCACTTGATCAGAGCTGTAAACTAAGCAATTTTCATGGAATATGTTTTCCCCTTTCACAACTGAAGACAATTGTTTTAACCCCTATACACACTTCGCAAAGTACTTGTTTGGGTTTTTCTTCAAAGAATTTACTGCCCCAGTCAGATCTCGAATCCCCAGTATACGCCATATGTCCAATTGCCGTATTTTGAATTGGTAACCGGGGTAGCTAACGAAACTATAAGACACCTTTTACAAAGTCGGAAGCAGGATGGGTCATATTACGGAAGTAGTTTTCCGTCAATTTCTGCGCGCATTGGACATTAGTTATATAAATCACTAGTGGTGCTAAAACTAGCTTATACTTTCGTACTCGTCTTTTCACGCAAAATTACTTAAAAAGTACTCAAATTTTCGACAAACTGTATATGACCTTACTCCAAAATCTATTTATAAGGAACAGATTTCATTAAGAGAAAAATCTTGATAATATAGGGAAATATCTTGATAATTGTAGTTATTGGAAGAAATTTTTAATTTTTATAATTTTTGAAAAATCAAATTTTTTTAAAAAAAAGAGAGAGACCTGCACCATTCTCTTAAACGTCCTGCATACTATCCAACAACAAAATTGTATCAAAACGATGGAGACATTTTTTTAACATTTTGAAAATATCCAAGTGGCTTGACGTAAAGTCCCCCCAAAATTAAAACATCATTTTCAAGGGGCCGCGACTTCAGCCAGATCGATTGGGTAATGTCAGTGTTGGAGAAAATTGGCTGAAGGGTTTAGTCCCTAGCCTTGTTCACAGACGGATAAACAGATAGACAGTTTTGCCAATCATTTTTGTATCCCAAGTACCCACAAAAAATTGATTACGGCGACGCCACCTGTTCGAATTTTCTTTAAATTTAGCAACTGAATTTATCCACTTTTTCGTTACCAGGGCCCTGTAATAAGAGTTTTCCTGACGAAAATTCTCCGTTTTTTCGCGCAGCGTTATATAACTTTTATCTACTGCGTAAGCGATAGCGAGGAAGTAAAGATGTGTGCGCATCTTTTGCCTGCCTCTGACCCAATTGCATGGTGTTTCGCTGGCCAGGCCGCGGCACTGTTCGCCTTTAGGCGGCCGCTTCTCTTTGCCAACTTTCGGGGCCGATCGTAGGGCCGGGCGTTGAGAAAGGACATGTTTGGACTTGGATCGGTTTCTCGGAATTCATGATAATATCAGGGCGGAACCCGATTGGTGCAGAATACACAAAGCAAGGATTGGGGAGATAACTTGGAGGAATTGAAATCTAAAATGTTTAGTGTCTGCACTATTTAACAATAGTGCACTCGGACAGAAGTCGTCAGTCCGCGGCCATACTCTGGCAAAGCGACCAAGCCAATTACTATTGTGAAACAGTCAGTTCCAATGAAATCATTGAACTGAAGTTAACCAGGTAAAAGAAAATATATAAGATTAAAAGATTCTTTCAATAGTTGTTCATGGCAGAAATATTGATATTTAAATTCCCTTATTTCAATTTTACCTTCAGGAGATGTCGGAAGACCTAAAAAAAAGGTAATAGTGATGATTATTATGATAAAAGGGAAAATAAGAAGAAAGAATATTATGGAGACGGAACAGGCACGTGTGCCTACTCCTTGAAGTGTAGAAGAAGAAGACCTTCATGAGTACTTTCATTTTATTTTAATAATGCATCTCTTCTGTCAAAAATATTGAAAGTTATCGTGTTACATAACCATGCATTTATTGTTAGAGTCCTGAGAAAAGAAAGGTTTCCAAAGTCGCTCGGGAACGCGATATGACACACGGGAACTTTCCAGAGCGCTCTCCTCGAGATTTCTATAACCCCACCAAGTAGTGAAGACCCGCAGCAGCTCGTAAAGACAGTAATGGTCGCGTCTGGAGAAAGAGGGCGACCTGCAATTCAACTTCGACATCGGAAGAATAATACGGCGCTTTCCGTGGAATTCAAACTACTCGATTACGATACAAAACGACCCACACGGACAGAGGCCGTGAAACACATTTAACTTGAAATTCTACGACCACTGCTGTACTAATGGTTATTCGGAGCCCTCTCTCTCGGAAAATTGCCTCAGTTTCGGCTTAAAGTAGACGAGAAGACATGGGACACAGAAGGAGCGTAGACTTTGTATTGGAAGAGAGGATACTCTACACGCAGAAGTCGTTGTGAACAAACATGTCTCGTGAAAATGTATTACAGAAATCAAAATTTTAATTTTTGGGCTAGTGGTTCAATGGTACAAACAATTATGATAAAATATATCCCTTTAGAAACATCTACGAAAAAATATCTTCAATAAAGTATCCTATAATACGTGAAGATTAAAACAATAAAGAAATACATTATTTTACTCGCCATACTATTTTGATCGAGATGCAAAAATATGTGTATGTAGTACCTTGTTTTATTCAGTAGTTTATGATAATTATTTAATTTTTTATTAATTACTTCACGGAGTAACAACAGTAACTTTTAATCCTGGAATACACACTGGGGGACCAAGGTACCCCTGACGCATTTTGAATTGACGCTATTCGCCCTGGGGTTGAGCTTTTTTGTCACACTCCGTGTATTCTCACTTGAACAGGTTACCTTTGTGCCTGTGCACTTGTTGCAAATGTCCTTTTACTACTTTACTTGTTTTACATTGTTTGGGGTACTGTCGACCCCATCTGTGTGTTAGGAAGTGTGAAATTTGGAATTGAAACATCGCCTGAAATCACTACAAATCTAAGAAAAGGGCCACCAAAGCAAGGCAGGTGCGGTGAATGTCCAAGAATAATGGATAGAAAAACAAAATACTTTTGTGACAAATGTAAAATACCTACTTGCGCTGAACATAAGAAAGTTGTGTGCCTGCCTTGTATTGAATAAACCTTTCGATTTTCTGTATTAAATGAGAGTTGAAAATGAGTAAGGAAATAAAATTGATGTTCTAATTATATTTTCTCTTCTTATTTCAAGGATTAATCACTTAAATTGTAAGTTTTTTAATTGGAGTGCTGTGGCATATTACCGCTTGGCTTTGCGTTCCAGTATTATTGGCTTTGCATTCCAGGGTTAATGTGAATCTAAAATTTCTTGAATTTATTATAATCGAGTCCAAAAAATATAGAATCAATGGTAAAGGTAAATATAATGCAGAACGTAATCCAGAGAACATTAACTATATTGTAAGTATACTTCTGAGTGTCTTGTTGTCTTGATGTCTATCTTAAACTTAAAAGTATTCGTACAATCAATTTGTATTGAAAATGACATGAGCAGAATCAATGGCAATGTGTAATAGAATAGCTAATGAACGTCTACGCAATTCTTTTCTGCAAAATTTGAAAACAATTCAGAAATAATCAGTTTATCACTCAGATGGAAATTGCGAAATTACATAAGTTGATTAATTTGAATCGCAACCGGTTTTTTCACTTTTTTCTCTTCAAATTTATAAATGACAGGTTTGTGATCGATGTAAATGATAAAGTGATATCTTTCCAAGAAGAGACGAAAATTATTCACTGCTAAATATGTTGCTGAAAGTTATCGCTAAGATACCAATCTCTTTTATTGTTTAACTGACAATCGTTTCGAAAAAATCACGAAGTTTCCCAGAATTCATTCTCCTTAATTGTAATACAGCGTCAGTGAAATACAGCAATTGTTGAAGCGTCGGTGAATAATATTTGAGCATTCAATACAGCTTGTGACAATAAGACAGCATTAGCTAGAGATAGTTGACAGTTATGAAAATTTTGATTGTACCTAGTCGCTCCAAATAATAGGCATATTTTTTCGTCTTTTAGAATATCGAAAAGAGGTCGTTCAAAGCAGCGTGAGAAGTAAAATGCCTGTAAAAGGTCAGCATTCCCCGCCGCCGAGGTTTAAGAAGAGTAATATCGGTTTTCTCAGTTAACTGGGATGATATAGTAAGTTCCAGATATCGCCTTCATGCAGAAATGGAACCTTTTAGGCCCAGTACTTTTCCCCGTGAAATTAAAAGATTAAAGATAAAAGAATCTGTCCAAATGTGATTGAATTTTATTCCTGTATTTAGATATTATTTTAAAATGTGAAAACAAATGAATTACTTATTAACAGTTTATTAAATACATTATTTACACTTTTGGCACAACGTAGATGAATATTCTTTGCATACTGTTTTGGTAAAATTCACATAATGCTTTTGATTTTCTGTGCTGACTCCAAGGGCATAAGTGATATCTCTTCCGTTTGCGAGTGTTTTTTTCATTGCTTCTGTAATCTCCCTGACGAATCCCAGCACTTTCAAAGCTGATGGTGCATTAGCGTGGAGAAAAGAATTGTTTAATATTTTCCCCATGTTTTGACGTGAGAGTTTCAGACACAATTTGCCCAAAAACTTTCTCCGTCTTCCAGTATTCTTCCTCTCATGGTACGGGTTCAATTGAATAAATATTACGAAGGCATTGAGAGCAGATACGTCGATCATATTGAAGAAGTCTCCTTGGGCATCGTCTGGTTTGTGTTTTGAAAGTGTAGTTATCAACCATTTGATCCATTAGGTCTACTCCAATTTTTTTTTTGTAGTATCAGATTATTTCTGTTTTTTCTTTTCATCATTACTGATTGCCTGATTTTGATGCATGATGGTAAGTAAAATACCAACTGGTTTCTTTTTTAATTATATGACACTAAAGTGATGCTTTTCTTATGCCCCAAAAACAGAGCAGAATATATCTCTTGATTTGTTGGTGTGATTCATTTCGTGAGGGATTTTTATTGTATGTGCTCCAAGAGTGCTTACCAAAGACATTTATATTATTGTTAAAAAATGACAACGTGGCAATAAACGTATAGAACGTTCGAGAAAAAAGAACAGAAAAATACAACGAGGTAACTGTTGTATTCTCAAGACAATAGTTTTTGAGAATTGCGAAAATTAAACACAGACTGCATAAGATATCCTGTTCTGCATCAGAAGGATAAAGGAGGTAATCCACTTTTGAAAACAAAAAGCAACATTATAAACGAGTCACTTTTTATGTATAACAGCATTATAAATTTATAAGACAATCATGATAGATTTTAGAAATAAATTTATTGTAACGTCATGAGTATTTGACATCTGAGCGACAAAATGGTTGACAGCTGTTATCATTATCACTATAACCCGACGATTCTCTGGCTGTTATTGGCTGAATGTGTAATGTCGCTATTAATCGTGCAATAATCGGCAAATGTATTATAATCTCTACCATACGATGTACTTTTATGAACAATTTTGTGCAACAAAAAATGTTTATAATGCTAGAATACAAAGAAAACGTGAAAGCAAACTTTTTGCAACGTTATCGCACGAAAAATAAGATTTTGTGATATTTGGAAATATAATTTCATAAAATATGCATATATCTTATTAATATTCATTACGTGTATTGCTTCGAGTTTCAACCTGCAATGGAATTCAAGTACCTTCAAGATTTGAAAGGATTCTCTGAAATCATTCGCTTTAAAATCGGTGGAAGTGGAGTGGAACTTCTCTATTAATAAACGATATTTCGTTTTATTTTTTCGGTTCTTCATTATCGGCTCTCGTTTATTAAAGCTCCCTCATCTATACTTCTGTATTGAAAGTGATTGCACGTAACTCATTACAGGAGTTATTTGGAACATCAGTACTATTATTCGTGGCACTTCATCAATTTGCACCACATTAATTATTTTCTACTTCCCTTTTTGACTTTATTGGAATGTATACCCTGATTCTCAACGTAAATTTAAAACTGACCATTTAGTATCCATTCTGAGAGTTAATTGAGCCTGAAGGGAGTAATAATACTGGCATGTATTAATATGTATTACACTTGTACCAAAACAGTGAGTATAGAATATTCATTTAAAAGTCATTAAGTTTTTATTGAATGGAAACGTCAATAAGAATCTTCAAGACTTTTATTGAAAAATATGAACTGAGATCTATTTTGGGTTCTGAACGCTCTACTTTCTTGTCTCTTTCTTGTATGTATGTATGTATGGAATATCATACGTAGTACAAAGGGAGTTAAGTAGTGCTGCGGAAACAATTGTCTTTTTTCTACAGAAAATTTTTCACCAGCGGGGCAATACCGCCAGCCGGGACATGTTCTAAGGCTTCGACTGGTCTTTTGACATCTGTGGTAGTGTAGTGTCTCGTAAATGTGTGTGTAAGTAAAGAGTGAGGATATGACAAAGAAAGAGAAGGAAAAATCGCACGTGGTTCGTTTGTAATTGTACTGTTTCGGCATTCTCATGGTACTGATCCCATAAACCACGGAAAACTACCAGTCTGAGGTGATACGTGGTCAGAGCCCGTTAGCCTTTTGCGGCTGGTTTCGGGGTTCAAGACCCACTGGAACCATTTGGTGTGTGGATAAAACAGATCACAGCCGTTTTCTTGAAATTCGTCCGTGTTCCCTGCCTCTCATTTCACTGCTGCTCCGTTATCAGGTACATCAAACATTTATAATCACCTTCGCGTACAACACTTTCATCCATTTGACGTATGGCTCTAAAGTTTGAGAATTGTTTTTAGAACAAGAAGAAATATTTTTTTCAATTTCTCCACAGTACAGTTATGTTCTACAGTGACGATGGAGATGATTTGGAAGAGGAGAACAAATGGCAGTTTGTTAGGGTAGGAAGTAAAGGCAGGCCTTGCATGCCGTATGATCTTCAGAACCTTCGTAATAATGTCTTTGTACTCTTCACTCAAAAGTCTCTTTTGTCCTCCCATTGTATAATTCTGTCATTTCATGGCTGCAAACAGTTGCATAATGATACTCATTTCGATTGTTTCCATTACAATTGTATTTAATATTATGTTATTCTTCTCCGTTTTAATTTATTTTATTATTAGCAGTTGTTAACGTGAAATAATATTTAAAATAACTTGAATCGTAATTTCACTTTGATCCCATTTGATTAGCAAAGTGGTTGTTGTTTGAGAGAACATTTGGCATTTCAATCAGTTGTCTAGATGAATTTTACGAAGTGACACGTGTTTTACACCATAGTGACAATTTTTTATTAAAATACTACCATTTTCTCTTTGATGTCAACAAACTCTGGACACTAGATTTTTAAAAAGACCCCATACAAGGTAGAAACGTTAAGAGATTAATAACAATCAATAAATTGTTATAAAATTACCATATCTCTTTTATTAAAGTCATTAAACTATAACATTTGACGAAGGTTAACTCTGAATGTAAATCATTTTGGGTTATTTGTTGCTACCGTGTGGTTCTCCTTAAACAGAGTTTAGTTTAAAATGTCTAGTGAATCAAAGGTAGATTTGACACCTCCAGAAATAAGTGTAAAAGCGAAAATGGTGACGTCGGCATTTTTGCAACAACTTCTGAACTCCCTCGCTGAGAGTCTGGTAAAACACCACCATCTGCGTTGGGTAGGAAGCAGCCCGCTTGGTGGCCTTGGCTGAATCTTGAGTGCCCATTGCCACGAAACGATTCAATGTAAAAGTTTAACTTATAAAAGTTACCATTAGTCCTAGAGAAAGTACCGTACTCAACTTGATGTAATGGGTATTAATACACTCGTGAGAAGTTTACGATACTCGTGTATTAATACTCATCATTACATCATAATTTCATAATGTACTATTCTGCAAGTATATTTTTGTATAAAGGAATAGTTTCGTGTGACGGGTGAATATGTCATGCATAACTCGTCCTGCTGCAAGTAATACTGCGAGACCTGTAAAACCGCGTGTGATGTTCCGGTTCGCACCTCTGAACGCCCACTCGGTCGCGCAGATGACTCACAGCCCACTGACACGCAACACTCACCGTGCTGGATAATCCTATTCACGTGAGATTTTACAGGCTCTTTAGAGGTTCAGAGAGAGTCAAATCGAGAAATCTAGTTTTTCATGTGCTGTAAAGCGTTGTAAGTGAGGTTTTTTGCGATAATTATTATTCAAACATTTCATGATCTTTCTGCTTGTTGAATCGCGGAAATCTCCGTGGGCCGCCGGCCCTATGGACGGTCATATTCATTTTATTTTTATTGGCATTGTAAGTTATATAGGATCAATACTATAATACTTTTAAATATGTATGCTTTGGCGACTTAAATTAACCTAAAAACTATCTTGAATTTTAAAACTAACTACTCAAGGTAAGAGGGCTCAATAAGCTCCTTAGTTATTCTCCAGCCCGGTGTGTATAATTAAAAAGGCTTGAATTGGGAACCTGCTTTTCAATTCTTGTACGGTAATCTAGAATTTGGGCGAGGTTGAAATGGGTTCGGTGGTCGTTTTATTTGATGTATGAGTATAATTTGCTAGAGATCTTGGTGGTGAATGAAATTATGTATGGTATATATAATTCTGTGGACCCTGTGGACATTCCTCGTACTCCTTGCCGCGGCTAATAACCTATCTGTCATTAGGGACTCAGTTGCCTCGGAAGGCATGCAGGGTAACAGAAACGGGCATTCATGGCAGGCATGGGAAACTAAACACATGTTGGAATAATACAAATATAATTATTACAACAATATGAAACCTTTATAAAAGTGATTTCGGTAAATGATAAATAAATATATTTCACTTTTGCGTTAGAAACAAAATTTTCACAATATTGGAGTCCAGTAAAAAGGTATGTGAGACATAGTGTAACTGAGGAAGTCATCAAACGCTCCACATATACGTTTTTTTCAGTATTTTTAAACACAATTCATTTACAATATCCCAACAACTTACTTTGGTAGAAGTATTAAGAGCGCGATTCAACTTAAAGACACCACTGGATATGGTCTTAGTCATCTGTCATAAAAGAACGAACGTGGTACGACATGTGGCACCGTTTGACAGAAGTCGCGTAACGCTCCTAGCGCTGCCGATGCAACGGTTTGCCCGCGGAAGGTGCAGAAGTCATGTTAGGTCCTGGTGCAAAACATCTCTAAAACTCTGGATAAGGGGCGTAAGGAGTAAGATGGATAAGGGGCGTAAGATAGTTGAGGGGGGAGGCGACTAAGAGACATAGTTGTTAAAAAGTCATAATGGGATGGAAAAATTTCATTGATGTGGGAAAAAGATTGAACTTGGAGAAACAAAGAAATTCGTACATTGTTTTTTTTCCAGTGAAAATTAGAAAATAGCTTAAATAAAACTACATAAATGACCTGAAGGGGTGGCTCAGTGTATCTACGTAGCTAAGTCGAATTCAGTCGCTGTCTGGAGGAGAATTCTAGCGGAAGGTTGCTCTGATTGGTAGTTTTCCGTGGTTTCTCCGACCAACACCAGGCGAATGCCGGAGCACTGCCCTTGCAAACGGGCCATGGACTGCGCGCGATAATCCCTTTCTTTTCCTTGTCCTATCCTCACCCCTTACTTACACACACCAACATGCACTGTATATATTCCGGGAGACCGTCGTGAACTTACTTGTTCCGGCTGGGGCGGTGTCCCGTTGGTGAGAGATACCTGGTTGGGGAAAACCCCGCTAGCCGTCGGTAGGTCGGCGCCGGATTTCGCCATCCAGTGAGGGAACATCACAGCCATATCTCAGTGAAAAAGCATGCACTACACTTCCGGGACTGATGACCTCGGTAGTTGACGTGCCCGGAATCACTAACAGTCAATCTACTACGTGAGTGAAGGGGGCTTGGTGCGCTGACCTTGTCGTCGCTGCCGTCGAGCGCCTGGTTGTCCAGCCACCAGGAGAGCTTGGCCGCCGGGCGCGACCCGGCCGTCATGCACTCGATCTCCACGCGCCGCCCGGCCGACAGCGGCTGGCGCGGCGTCACGATGGTCGCGCTCAGCGGCTTCACTGCAACACACCACGCCCACACACGTGCATGTCAAGCAATGCTTCCCAACGGGGTCGGTATCGACCCTACGGAGTCTGTATTGACCCCCTTCCAAAGTGGTCGGTATTGACCCTCTCAAGGGCGTCGGTATCGACCCCATTGGGTCGATGAAATTTGAAAGGGGGTCAAAGGTAATCAAGGAGTCGACTTGGCGTCAATAGCCAAATATGCACTGATATGTGTAATCAAGATTGAATTGATGTTACAAAATATAAATGTAGTTATTAATGTTTTTTTATATAAAAGTTCCGAACATCTAATAATACTCCTTTAATATTTCTAAAAACTGAAAATTTTAATAACACAAGAAAATAATAAAACACGAACCTAAGAAATATTTTTTTCAATTGTTCTTGTATTCTCTATGTCAGTGTTTTCAAGTCGTTTTAGTGTAATTATTTGTGTTATAATCATTTCGTATTCTGAATATTATAAAAAATGTTAAGTGGATCGATGAAGCAAATTATTACTTCAAAAAGGGTCGATGCAAGGAAAAGTTGAAAATCCCTGATATTTTTTTCTACAAGTAAATACAGAGTGGTTTTAAATTTACAAATGTAATTTTTATTACTTGTTCACTAATTTATTCTAAACTTACATTCTACTCATAAACATTGGAGAGGCGTACCACTAGGGTCCTCTAATCACGTTTGTTTGCGAATTTCATTTGGAATACATGGAATGGATACTTATTTTAGATTCAGGTTCTATGGATTGGATTTTTTGTGAGTCTGAATAGAGTGAGTGCTTGGATTTTATGAACGTTACGATAGAAATTTGTAGCAAGATATGTGATGTGAGTATCTAATGATACTATTTTGAATTCCTTATGAAAGTGATTGTTTGAAATGAGCCATCGGGCATTAGTTACGGATCTCGGGAATTGGTTTTGGATTATTTGGATTTCTCAAATATTTGTATTGGGGTCATTAATCCGTATGGGACAGGGATAAGCAATTGTGGGTCTTATTATGATTTTGTATATTGCTATGGCAGTATTGTATTGTAATAGCCTGTGTCTGTTTATTATCGTTCATAACGGACGGAGAACTGTAAGATCTCTAACAGCTGTCGGCCGCTAAGAGTTGGCATTCTTTCTTCTGACTGCCTGCGTTAAGTGACTGCTACAAAAATCAATGCAAAACGTTTGGCAGGGGACTGGCCGCCCGCGAAACGCGGGGAATACAGTCTGCGTGATTGATCGCTTAGTGAAATCCAAGAAGAAAGAATCATGTTGATTACATCTTGCATGATGAGCATGAGTCACAACATTAGTTCACATGATAGTGAAATCTAAGGCTATGGGACTAAAGCCAAGCAGTGGGGGCGAAACAAGGGTGTGTTGAAGCTCTCTTCGTTCAGCCACACGGGGAGCGCTTTCTCTCTCCCCTATACTCGTGTTTTTCTTTCTTGGCGCTTGAGAACTTGTCTTCACGATGGAAAATCTCATGACATTTCGCGTCTTTCTTGGTATTCTCTCTATATGTCGCATGATCGTCTGCACTGTTCGATATGGTTGTGATCATGCGACATGTGGAGGCACGATCGAGAAACACACAAATTGCCGAGGGATACTCCATCGTGAAGACAGGACCTCTCGCGCCAAGAAAGAAATCCCAAGTACAGCGTCTGCGTTCTGCATTTTAAAGGGCTGAGTTGGAGAAACTTAACCAGATTCTAGCACGCACCAGTGGCGGTAATAGGATAGCACTGCTACCTCTCGGGATGTAACATTCATACGGGACTAATGAACCGCCGAGCTTTATAATCAAACATGGCCGTTATATGTGATATTGGCCATGTATCGTTCAATACTTTTCTTAATTCCACTCTTTTATAAAAAAATCATATAAATAACGAATACATTTTTTAGAATTGGAATACTTATTCGCCAACAACACGTTTTCAGTTGTTTATAATGGACAGCGGCTGCTATGAGTGGCTTTACATTTGATGTCGTTATGTTGATATAATAGCAGAGAATTTTTAAAATATAAGACGTAAACGCCCTGAAGTTACGCTGCTCAAGTTTACAAAATTTGAAACCGTATTTTACCTGATAAATTTAAAATTCTAATGTTTTGTTTAGTTGGTAACTACTTGTATGAAGGTTATGTTCGCAGTTCATATTAGGTCTGATTTTGTTATCACAAATTTCCAGTGCACTACGTGTGTATTGTGACATTATTGTTTGCAGTATAATGGAATGTTTAAATGCAATTATTTATTTTTAGTTATTTAGTTTGTTCTACGAATAGGATTCAGAGATTTCAAACGCCAAAAGCATGTCTAAAGTGAAAAGGCAAAACTAATATGTAACGTGAGTTTCAATAAACCATTTTTTAAGTACCAGCTATGCCAACGAAGCGAATAGAATTAAATCAATTTATTATCAAATTTAGTACAATAATAACGGATTCAACGAACCAGTTGTATCTACTAATTGTAAAGTTTTTCGGTATTTAAATTTATTTTCACCTTTTAAATGACTATGTGCAGAGGGCAAAATTTTCGCACGAATCGAGCTAGTATAAAATTAAGCTCAAATATTAATTAAAAGCTCTGAACTCAATAGAGTAATAAATACTTAAAAATACAGTGCGCTAGTTTATTCTTTTGGAATATGATCTTAAAGTCAATAGTTGTCAAACTCAAAGAAGTAAATCAGAGAGGTAAATAATTGCGCAATTGTGAAAATTTTAATTTAACATAATTACAAATTTTTGAACTAAAACAAGAAATAGATCGTTTATTTCAGGTTATTATAATGAAAAGCAAATTAGACAAGAAAATATTTCTCTATTTTCTGTGTTGTAATAGACAATAACACTTGAACTCTTAAAAACTTAACTCTTTCGTATAAATACTCATATGCATTACTCCTGTAGCTGGAAATGAAAAACCCGTACTTCATTGCTATCCACTTATAGAGTCACATGCCGTCTCTCACCACTGTGGTAAGGTACTGTAATGAAGTCATAATTTATACATCGGAGGCTCCCAGTAATCAATCGGATGAAGAAAACGCCTTTCGTATGCGTCAGATATATCGAAAATTTTCTGTAACCCTTGTAAACGTTTATGAGTGTGCAAGGATATTTTTAAGTGTTCAAGTAATAAACGTCTTGAACATCTTGTGTAATTACCATTGTAATTATACCTCTGTTGCAAACACATACTGCTCATATTTATCAAATGTCTATCATGCTAAGAGGGAATTATGCCTTTCATTTGCTCAATACGCTAATGGGATGAATTTCATTAACAAAATAGAATTGTTTCTTTCTGAAATATAAAACGTAGTCCTACGAGTGTATTACGCTTAATAACCAAACTCAAATATTAATATGTGTGAACAATTACATCACTTCAATTAAATTAATTTTATTAATTAGGAAAATAAATCAAACGGGTCAGCGTGACCAAAATGTCTACATCCCACGATTAATTTTCTATATTGATTGCACAATTAGTGAAATGTCATCCGAGAATTATCCAACCATTGTGATTCAATGGAATTTCCATGTGTCGCTGTGTAATAAGATGCATGTGAACCCAGGATTAAGGGAGCATTAACCGCCCGCCCACCAATTATCTGTACAGGCTCGAACCACGCGCTCCGCGAATCGAACTGTTCGGCCGCTAACAAGCAGCCGCCGGATTTATTGCGAGGGCCCATCTCATGGCGCGTGACTGGC
The DNA here is from genome assembly GCA_031308135.1 of Acheta domesticus. Lineage (NCBI taxonomy): Eukaryota > Metazoa > Arthropoda > Insecta > Orthoptera > Gryllidae > Acheta > Acheta domesticus. Next base: position 18,788,236 of record JAHLJT010003656.1, read on the forward strand.
ACCAAGAGGCGCGCCGCAAACAACGAGCTAGAATACACTTAGTAGAGTGGCTGAGCCCATGGTTTCAGCGCTCTTGGTGGACGCTCGCCGAAGTAGGGGCCGCCGAAACGTGAGAGGTGCCCGATGGTGGCAAGACTGGCCCCAAGAGGCGCGTCGCGAACCACGAGCAAGAATACACTCTACGTAGAGTGGTTGACCCCTAGAATCCCTAGGTACAGAGAGTAGCGCAACCGCTGCCATTTAATATCCTCTCACCCAAAAGACCCGCTAGGCAGCAATCAGAAACTGAAGGAAAATTATAACAATTGATGACGTTATGGAGATTTTCAAGAATATTAATTTTGGTTTTGGATAGATTCTCAACACAGTTCCAGTTCTCCTGACAACTGGCTATAAAATGACGAGATCGGTGAAACAATGGAATGCGCTACTGTCTGTATCTAGGGACTCTACTGACCCAATGATTTCAGCGCTCTTGGTGGACGCTCGCAGAACTAGGGGCCGTCGAAACGTGGGAGGTGATCGATGGTGGCGTGCAGAACTGTTGTAATGAATCGACGTGTTGTTTGTATGTTATCTTATTTTTGTATTGTTGTCTTTTCGTTTATCTGTATTTAAATTATTTTGGCTGTTAGAATAATGATATTCACAGTGCCTGTAGTACTTTTGGCATAGAACTGTAAAAACAGAAGTCATCAAACCATAAGTATATTAATTTTTCAAGTTTGCCGCCATATTTGTGATCTGTTTGTTTGCTTCTTATTGCAATAACAATCACTTTCAGCCGTTATGGTAATTACAATAATATTTCCATTCTTATGATCAATAACCAACGCAGGAAGCAACATAGTTTTTAAAGTTTCTAATTCGTTCTCCTTACATATTGTTATTTCGTGTTTAAATGATTGGTTATTGGTAGTGTAAACACAGAGTAAGAGGAACGTCATATTACGCGCGGCCCGCGCCCACCAGCCTTAACCAGCGCCAAACGAAATACAGGAATACTCTTTTTCTCCAGAGGGCGCTAGCTTTGACTGCAGAAAGACATGGCTTCAATTTGCTGCAAAGGTGGAGGTGCTTCAGCCATTTATGTGGTATGCTGTAGCTCGTTGGGCGCCAATCAATTGACGCTTCCTGGCGGCACGGCACCACTTGCGTGCGGATCAGCTCCTCCGAACACGGGTTTCTGTGACGCAACACGCTGTTGGAAATGGGGCCGTGTTTTGCACGGTGAGCGAGCTGGTAATGTGTCGGATCATTGTTCAGAAGGTGCTCACACGATTCTGTTTGAGCGAGAAGTGCCGTCACACGAATCACAATGTTGGAACAAGTAAAAGATTGTTGGATTACATATTTAGAATCAGCGCAGGAAGACACACGTATTGGTTTATCAATTGCAGATGATTGCATTGATGGTTTGCCTTTCAATTTCTAGAGGAATTGAAGGGTGATCATGATGAGTGAATGATGAACTTATTTAATAAAGATAATGTAAAGAAAATAAATGTGGATGTTACGACAAGTCAAATTATCCACAATTATGTGACAGAAAACTAAAACCCTGTGCCGTGATTGTACGTTTACGAGGCTGAATAAATTAATAATATAACTCACGCCTTATGCAGAGCTTGACCCCTGTCCTTACAAGGACGATACACACACTTCAACCCGAGCACTACCTTGTTCGGCAGGTAGATACAAAGTGCCTTTTTATAAGATGGTGGTGTGTAAGTAACTTTTACATCGCAATCACAAGGTAAAACTACCTCTCAATACGCGGGATGCAAATATTTTTTTGGCAAAATGTTAAAGCATATGAATAAAAGGAACTCGTGGAATGTACTGTATTTAATAAAGTAGAAATACTTCCATAGTAATTGCATGAATGAAAGATGAACTAGTTATGTCTTTTGGTAAAATGCGGTGGAAAGTTAGTATTATTTCGATACAAAAATGCTTTATGATAAGCGCAGAAGAGGAAGGATGGAGCCTCGCCGATGACTGGGAAAATGTGCACAGAACACACTTCTCCCTATAAATAGTCACACACTACACGCATTTACGTTTTTAAATGTTTTTGACATGAAATAATTAAATGAAAGCGAGAGAAGCGAGTCGAATAGATTGTGACAAATTGCACATTTTTGTTATTGAGCTAACTTAACCCATCAGGCATAATATATACAACTGTTGAGTCACCACCCAACAGAGCGCCTTCTACACGTGTTCCATTTATCCATTTGCTTTAACTGAAAAATACATGCATGTGAGATTTGAACTCTCAAACTTTACCGCTAGTAGAGCGGTTTCTATCTCACCAGTATGAGCTCTACATACGCATAATTAAGAATAATAGTGGAAACTCTTGTGATTAAATCTTATGGAAAGTTTAAAACGGAATCCTTCTACGTGTCTGAATATTTATTTTCATTTATTCAGCCTGGAAAAGAACAGAATTCCAATTATCCTCTCCCTAGCTTTCGCTAGCGTGGTCTGCTGTGGACTTCTCTGCTCTGCCCTGGCCTGCTTAAACCCACCCGTGCCCCTTGCCGTCGTTCTCGCCCTGCTTAAACCCACCGTGCCCTCACCGTGCTGCCTTGCCTGTCCCTGATACTACCCGCTTTAACCGCCAAGTTGTGTATGATGTCGACATTTCAAATACATTGTGTCTTGGATATCAGAGAGAAGACACTCTGGCAGAAAACCCAACATTTCCGTCTTAATTTTCGGCACTTCCTTCATTCCTTTGAAGATTTTAGTATTACTTATTCCATTATCCATGAATGATTGCGCCTGTGGTACTTGCACTTGAACTACTAGCGAACATTTTACAAAAGTGTATCTCAAAATTCAGTTGTCACCACGCATGACCTTATTGGAGAGGCCATACTAAGCAGAAAGAGGGCTGTCTTATCTTTAGAACACAATAACGGATCTTCACGTGGCTTTTTGTCGGAAGTGCCCGAGACAATAGTTTATTGGAGGACGGACTTATATCAAACGCAGTGGGCGTCGAAAAAAGCTTTCCGGTACCTACCCGGAAAGTTGGTAGGCTGAAGGTGGCGAGACGACCTCACCCAGTCTACGGATAAATGTGCAAATCGCGATTTTTGCATTTCGGAATTGAATTCCGGTGGATCCGAACACCAACTCAACAGTGTGCCTGTACATCCACGGGGACTTAGGATAAGAGACATTCCTCAGGTGCCGTGGTAAAATGTGTAAACTAGTTGCTACGACAGTGTCCATGACCTTTGACCTGTCAATGTAGTCGCTTGCGCTAGCCACGTAGTGGGATCGCCGCAGCACAATACAGCAGCAGCAGCAGCTGCGCTTTAATAAATGCGCTCCATTCCGCCTGGGCAGCGTTTCACTTGATTACCCGCGGCCCCGGCTCGCCGCACCGGATCCAGCACCCGGCCCGGCCCCGCCTCCACGCTCGGCCCCCGCGCCCGTCCCCGCGGCCGCCCCTGTTCCGGCCCTATCCCCGCGCTCTAGCTCCGCGGCCGCCCCTCGTCCGCTCACGCGCTCGTCCCCGCACTCGCCCCCGCGCCCGTCCCCTGCCACACCCTCTGACCCCGTCCCCTCCCGCGCCCGCGCCCCCCGCCTCCCTCGCGCTTGTCACGCCCTCGTCCCGCCCTCGTCCCGCCCTCGTCCCGCCCTCGTCCCCGCACCTAGCCCCTCCTCGCGTACATCCCCTCCCCCGCGCCCGCCCCCGCGCCCGATTACAGTACGCTGCACTATGAATACCCTTTCCATTTGTTCAGAATTCACATTGTTAGCATGAATGAATATACCAATAAATGAAAAATTATGTAATAATAGTTGCACTGTGTTTCCCGCCCCTTCGTGTGTGTAGTAGACAACCTGAACGGGACGACTTTGTTAATATGAAATCCTGTCTCATTAAAATCTTTACCGATTTTGCATTTATTATTTAGTTAATACCAGCAATGTAAGTTTACAATTGAAATATTAGTGACGCAGTCATTGCAAATTAACAAATAGACTGGAAGTGAAAAATGTACCAAAAACATATATTTAAAAATAAACATTCAAGATTACGGTGAGCAGTGGCGGCGCGTGTTCTTAATCACAGGGGGTTCACAAGTATTCGAATTTTAAATCTCAGGGACGGCAATCGTCTTCGATAATATAAGCAACAACAAAAATATTTGAAGAATAGTAATGATATAGTTTATAAAAGATACACTAATAATTGAAATCTATTTTTGGAAGACAAATAATAGCTCTTGTACATACCTTTCAATAGAACTCCTGTTAAAGATGCAAATAAATCAACAACAGTGCTGCTTGTACTGGAAGTCCATTCTTCTTTCTTTCTTGTCCGCGAATATATCGATTACTTTTTCATTAAAGCCTCTAATTTCATTTATTATGTCCTTTTCAACGCTCAGATGTTTCATCAAGACCACGGAATGCAAGTTCGAACTCGCCACAGAACTTTATGCAGTCAATGATTCTTGAAAGTATGTAGTGATTTTTTCGAACGGTATCATTGTGTTTCTCAAAGTTTTGTAGGAAGGCACTGCTGAGTTGGTCTGATGTCCGTCCTCCTTAGTACAAGAAAAATCTAAGCAAGAGTTTTTATGGGCAGCAGATTCTTTGTGCTTCTTGATTTTTTGCGACAAATTACTCAAATCATCTACTCCAGTTTTTGACCACGCCACATCCTTATTTACAGCAAAAATCAAGCACGGGAAACAATATAGTTTATTTGTAACTTCACGTCCGCATAACCAGCTGTTTCTCTTATAAATATCCCGTTTAAAAGTTCTGCACAAGTTCTTACCTCGACTAATTTGTTTTTGTTCTAACTTTAGTTCAGGTCTGCCCATTTCCTTAATTCGTAACTTGTCTTCCGCACTAATATTCATAAAATTAATATTTAAAAGGGGTTGGACACTATTCATCTTCAATCACAATTCATTCCGCACGTGTGTCTCAAATGCACATGTATATTCGATCACACGACGTGGTAAGATTCTAATTTTTTATGAAAAATAGAGCACTGTTATCGTTCTTGATAACTCAATTGGAGTACGAAAGTGAACACATTCGTATTCATTCGCTTTACCGCAACAACATTCATTACTCACATCTACGTATAGTACGAATTCACGTCGTTCAGTCAGCCAGACGAAGACACTGGCCCACAGCCTACCGATCAGCAGAAGAGATTTCTAAACATGTCACACCTATCAGAATAGCAAACCTTTGAATATAACTATGAAGTAAAGAATTAGAAACTCTAAAAGATAAATAGGTATTTGTTCAATACATTAAACTCATGTTTATTTAATTGTTTAAATCTATTTTATATAATTTTTTGAAGAAGATACAGCATATGTTTTATAAAACACAGAAGTATGGTACTTAGTTGGCACGAACGCGAAGAAAGCTTGGGATTCCCTTGAGTCTCTGTCTCTCTTGGTCTTTCTTGACAAAGAAGCTTTTGTGGCGGTCGTAGAGTTTCGGCGTCTTTCGCTGGTCTTCGGATTATGCGCTGGCGCGGTGACCAGCGCACAGCCCAAGTATTCGGCGCATATGCCCCTCTTGCCTCCCGCCGCCCTCATTTCACGCCGCTCGAGGGGTTCTCTAGCCCGCTCCAACCTCCAAGCCCGCTGCGCGGAAGCACGACGCGGCGCATCAAACCTTCGCACTTTCAACTGAACATTTGAAGAAATTTTATCTGAAGAGCCCCACTAAAGTCAATAAAACACACTTATTAACTCTTCATTCAGCTGAAATAAAAAAATTCTGATCTCATGGAATTTTATGGGGGTTCACCAAACCACTGAACCACCTGCACGGGCCGCCACTGACGGTGAGTGAAATAAATAGCATGTGAAGGAATTCCCAAAGTGAAAGTATTATTGGATGTATGTATTATCGATTAGTATGGATTAGATAGTAGTATGGATTATTTAATGTTAATGTCTTTTATAATATTTATTTACCAATATTACTCAGTGTACCCTAATCCAACGCATCCAATGCAAATTAGTACGTTGCATTCAAGATTCACTGCACCACGATCATTCAATTTTAACATAGTTAAAATTGTTTTAGCAGTTTCCGTACCATGGCATTCTTCTTGCATCATGGGAACAAAAGTAATAATTTATTCATATATTCTAACCATTAAGTTATTTAACACGATGAACAATTGATTATATAGCGTTAGAATTAAGTACCCGTACATACCTAATGTAAACTCTCCTGAGAATACAATTTTTTCCGGACATTTTGTATTGAAACCAAATCAAAACCATATTTATTTTCATAGTATGTACTGAATGCATTAAGGAATGCATGGAAAGAAATACATATTCAAATGTGGCTACCTATATACACAAATAAAACATATTAATTGCATTTAAATTTTACAAGACACCGAATGTTTGTAAATGTGTGAATGGTTTTGGTATTTTAGGATATTTATAGGTACACTGGCCTTTTGCGGTCTTCCCAGGCCTGGACCCTGTTTTTCATTTATTATCCACGCCTGGGTGTATGAGAGACATGTGCCGGGCGTGATATATTCGCTTCGCTTTACCTAGCACACTTGCTCTGCCTGAGCGTTTTCTTTCGTCACTCAGGTGTATAAATTGAGACGATTTGTACTGATCGAAAGCTACGCTTCATTTTTGACCCGGGCGGGAACAGAACTCGGGACCGCCTCGCAGAAAGCTAGCACGAGTCACTCGAATGGCCTAATGTCAGCGTCACGCCGGATTCTCAGGCAGTTGCCCATCCGAGTACTATCCGCACCCGACGCTACTTAACTTCGCAATCCGACGAGAAGCGGTGCTTTCAATATGAAATAAGAATCTAAAATGATTGTATTTAATTATTTCATTACTCTTCTTAAATATGTTTGTGTTTAGTGTCTCACAATACATCAATTACATATTTTTTATAATGAAGACAAATTTGACACTTTCACGTAGCGTAAAGTATAATATGGAAAGAAAGAGATTTCAGTAATGCTGAAATTGCCACCAAATTGTTCACGGAACAATAGCATGGCAAAAACGGTGTTTGCATTCTCGTATAAAAACCTTGCACCTGTGTTCAAGCTTTATGAAATGCATAAACACGTAGTTATTGCAACACGCAAAAGTGAAATTGCGAATTAATTAACACCAGTTATTACTAGCACTCTCATTACTGTATGTGAATGTGGTATCATTTCGGTTTTCGTATTTTTCAGTTAATTAGAATTGTTGTTTCCCAGATTATTATTGTAATTAACTTCTCTGAAGTTATTAATTTTATTTTTAATGACTCTAAAGTTAAAATTTTAATTTTATGTATTGTTATGACTTTAGTATATTTATATATTTTTTTACTATATTCAGGAATTTTTATTACGCATTTTCGTACTAGTTTTTTGGGAAATTCAAAACAGATTCTGATGTAGTAGAAGGAATGCTTTTGTTTGTAAATTTTATGTCTGCTATTTAAATGAGCTTATTGAGAAAAAATATGGATGAGAATTTGCCTCTCACTTATACTCATTTACATTCCTAATCTTGAGTGATAATGGTTACAGATTTGCCACAATTATCACAAAGAAACTACATAAAGCGAATTTAAAAACATTTGGCTGTGAAAATGTAGTACAAGTTTTATGGTAATTTTTTTCGAGCTAATCAGCCGCGAATGTCACTCCAAATTCCATTTACAGCCAGATGAATATAAACCCACTCTTATTCTCAGATGCAAAAACATCGGTTCAAGGTAGGTGAAGAGAGCAGATCGGCAAAACCTCAAGAAATCAGGCGCGAGCGCTTTGTTCCCCTCAATTTCGACACATCTTAGAACACATCTCATGTGACTCATCTCAAACGACACATCTCGAAAATGCATCTCACGAAATGATACATCTCACGAAAGTGACATATCTCAAAATGAGTGCGCATTTGTAAGCGCGCCAACCAGTTTGGTTACTGCGTGTTACATTCGGGAGGTGGCGGTATTTCTCTCCCGCTGGACCTTGTAATTCGGGGCCGACTTTTGCGAGGTTGACCCAACTCCAGGTATCTTTCCTAGTAGGTCATCAGCGCAGTCCAGGGCTGTCCAATTGACGGCCGGCGGTGCCATTTATCGTGGTCCGCGGAAAGTTATTATAGACAAACCTGAAAGTCCCTTACATCCATGTCGGGTGAGAATATTGGGCTTGGCGCACGCCTCCTGTTGGAATCAACACCTCCTTAATGTAAAAATAGGTAAATTTTCGATTTAGGGATTTTTTTTGTAGTAAATTCAGAAATTCAAAATCATCCCAATGTGTTTCACTGCGTTATGCAGAGTTGGGTATAATGTGTGGTTCTATTTCACCACCCCCTGTTTCTGAGCAGCCAGGTAAACTACTGATATCAAGATTACTAGGTCACGTGTGGAACGCCCGAGAAATGAAATAATGGCCCACAACCATATTAAACGTTTTATTGTGGCCTTAAGGCCTTGCAAGGACACCCCTGACCCAGTCGAAAGAAGCTCTTTGCCAGGTCTGCCTCAGTGGCTCGTTGAGAGGCCGCGAGCGAATCAGTCCTCACGAGCTAGAAACATACCCGCGAGCTGTGTTGTGTCGGGGTGGGGATGGACATCACTGAGCGACAGGGCAAATATCTTAGAGTGGGAACTGCTGAGCGTTTGAGAGCCGACCGAGAGGGCATGGCGAGGAGCCACGCGAATTATCTTTCACTTTTCAGCCTTTGCAGGAGACAGTGAGCACGTCGACATCAATACAATTCAAATATGATATAATAAGTTTTGTGGTTTTGAGACCATTTATTTGCCGTTGAACTTCTGGCATGTTTCTTTGCGGTGGTCATCGGAAAAATCATGTAACATTCGTAGTGTGAAGTTAAATAATTGCAGATTGACACGTAAAAACCATATGCAAAAACTTGTTTGATACTCGTACTTCATGAAATTTGGAAACCTTTAAGTAAAATATATTATGTGAATGCGTGATTACCTTTATTTCAAAAATATTCTGAAGGGTTTTTACTTTAAAAAGTATGAAGTGTAAATACCACGTTAAAATCTCAAGGTAAAAGCATCGGTTTTCAATGAGTTCAAACGTTTTACTTTATCTCGATTTTTTTCTGTCATACCCGGCTAGAGCCGATGATGAACAACTCTTACGATATTAAATTTGTAAGTTTTTTTGTTAAAACGTAACTTTTTTATTAAAGAGTTTGTATAATTTAATAAAAGAGACTATGACGTAACTATGAAAATATAAAACCAACGCGTTCGGCGAACTCAATTCGACGGTTTCTGACTTTGGAAACTTGTCGTCGGGTCCACGACGCACGAGGCGTGCGCCGAAGTTTTGGAGACCACTGGACTGTCCTCTTCTTTCCCCTCCCCACTCCAAGCACCCCTCACTACGAGATATCTTCCCTTTCAACTCGCAGCCGAGCCACGAACTACCGTCAGCACTCGCCTTCTTCTGTGGCCAGTTACGTAGACCTGCTCTAAAGCGGCCGTTCTATCGGCTGGCCTCTCACAACAAGTGGGGACGTTTAGTGCGGGGCTGCTCAAATGCAAGAATATCTGCCATTCTGTCCGAAGTAGACCTTTCATTAAAAATAGTGAGTAGCTGGATGTGACGTCGTCTACGCTTTAAACTACCTTGAGTTGTTTGACATTTTTTTCTTTCTTTCTTTGTCGTCTTCTTCGTCGTCGTCTTCTTCGTCGTCGTCGTCCTCTTCTTCGTCGTCGTCGTCTTCTTCGTCGTCGTCGTCTTCTTCGTCGTCGTCGTCTTCTTCGTCGTCGTCGTCTTCTTCGTCGTCGTCTTCTTCGTCGTCGTCTTCGTCGTCGTCGTCTTCGTCGTCTTCGTCGTCGTCGTCTTCTTCGTCGTCGTCGTCTTCTTCGTCGTCGTCGTCTTCTTCGTCGTCGTCGTCTTCTTCGTCGTCGTCGTCTTCTTCGTCGTCGTCGTCTTCTTCGTCGTCGTCGTCTTCTTCGTCGTCGTCTTCTTCTTCTTCTTCTTCTTCTTCTTCTTCGTCGTCTTCTTCTTCTTCTTCGTCGTCTTCTTCTTCTTCTTCGTCGTCTTCTTCTTCTTCTTCGTCTTCTTCTTTTTCTGCCTCTTCGTCTTCTTCGTCGTCATCGTCTCATTTTCTCTCTCTCTTTCTATTTTTCTCACTATCTTTCTTTCTTTCTCTTTCTCTTCGTCGGTATTGGTACTGGAGTTTAATCAACGCCACCTACATCTAATTAGGTGGCGTTGATTTAGTTCCCGGCATACTCACCGAGATCAGAGCGCCAAAACACGATAAAACACGTTTTTGGAAATTTCTTAGAATTTTATGGCCGAATCTGAAAACAAATTATCAGTTCCCCATAAGGAGACAGAGACTCGTCGAATCACACCTCGTATGTATCGATTGGTTCACGAGAAGTGGTCTAACCGTGAGAGACGGAACCGTATATCCGCACAAACGCACACGAGGAGTTTACTCAAATACTATGTAGGAATACTTCTAGGGTGGTAGAGATATCTATATATGATAACATTACTTTGGGTCGAGATCTGAGAATTTATTTAGGAAAGTATGAAACAGGAATTTCTTATTGATTTCTGTATATTGGAATTTAGCAAAGTCTTAGAGAGATTAGATTGAGTATATTTGGGATGTTTTGGAAGAAGTGGGTGGATAAAAAATGTGATTCGTTATCGGTTCTAATTGGAATTCTTTATGAGGTTATGCATCGGAAATGTACCATGGACCATTGTGATGGTGCGAAAGTACTAATTTGGATTATTTTGAGTTTTTCAGTATTTGATTTGGCAGCGCTAATCTATACTGGGATCATATGAAAGTTGTGGTCATATGATAGTAAGTACAACGGCGGAATTGTATGGTAATTTAGCAGATTTATTGATCATTGGTTTTAGTTCGCATAATTCAACTTTTGCTTCTATAACTTTGTTGGTGATCTGAGGCAGTAACGTGCATACCCACGGAGGCAACTCGTGGTCGCGAGGCTGCCCTTTCTCTGCCCCAGGGAAGGGTTTGCCCATTCTAAAGTTTTCCTTTTCCGAGTGGAGCAACCATCGCCGGGCATTTCCACCCTTATCATCGTGGTGAAAATTACCGTCATGGGCAGGTATGTCTGGGCAATAATATAGTAGACGAAGTTGGTTCGCGCCGAAGTTAATAGAATGATCTCTCATTACCCTTCTTTTGATTCAACGGCAGGATCCACGAATTATTTCACGTGTTTTATTCGTTGTTTGTTTTTCTGATCAGAAATATGAATAATATGAGCATCATGAGAGAAACATTTTTTCCTACTCTTGTCTGATACGTTGACATTTGTCCTTCAAAAATGCCGAGATAAATGTCGAATCTTTTTAAAGAGTATGGTCAGACATTCTAGTTGTTATCATTGCAACTAATCCTCCTGATTTACGGTTTAGGGTTTTGTAATCGCTGTAGATACGCTGATCCCGGACAAATTGTTACCTGGTTTGCACTGATTGTACTAACAAGTAGATTTTTACCTTGTTGATATACTATTTTTGATGTTTGAGTGATATTTTAACCTCTTTGATTCAGGTACCGTGATTATGTTTTACTGTTCAACGTTCTAAAATAATTTCTAATTTGCCTAATTAACCAGTAAATTATCCATTCAATATTTCTGAATCCATTTGACAATGAAGAAAGATTCGTTATGAGCTGGTAACTCTAAATGTATTCTGTTCTGTAATTTTAATTTACTTCAATTAATCTATTTCAAAAAGTATCACTGCATTCTTTCATTGCCGATAATTCCTGCTAAAACTTTTTTCTAGTAATTAGTGTAATGCTGTTTTTCTGCAGCAATTAGATTTTGCGAATAAATGAAAAACACAAGGAACATGCCCTAAAATTTTATGCATTAATATTTAGAACTCATAGGCTAGTAATATTAGAGCCTATGTTCTTAAAAGCTTGTTTTCTAGTTCTGTGGAATAAAACAACTTCTCAAAATTATTGATTCTTTCTTCAAGAACAGTTCCAGTTTATTTTGCCTCATGATTTCTCTATTTCGATTTGTTTGACCTATTACACGTTGATGAAATGTTATCAGTCCTCTTAATAACTCCATTAAGCAAGCATTTTTCTTCATAGTTCAACACACATATTTTCGTCTGTTTAAACGTCATTTGGTTTGCAACACAAAACTTCCGGTTATGCAGCTCATCGTTTTAACTTTGCGTTTAAAAAATTGTATGGAGCTCTTGTGTGATCAACTCATCGTTCGTGTTGAGAGTATTTCAGCTCAGTTCCACCCCATCGCAACATTCCCGTCGTGCTTGCGCATTGCCTCGGGCACATCAAGCGAGCTTGCATCGATTTCCCTCTACGTTTGCAATTCTTCCCCACTATTTGTCAGTCCGTCTTTCAATTTCCGATCTCGTTACCGAGTCCCTTTAAGCCAATTTTCGTTCCTAGTTACTATTCTAGAGAATTTACAAATGTCCCTACTTCGTTGCGCACCTCGCTGTCCAAATATGTGCCGAAGCATAGTGATGTGTATATCGTACATATTATCACCCTCATCATCACCGTCGCGTCACAGATTAGACTGCAAACGTATTTCGGAGCAATTTCATCTCTTTGCTAGTCACTGACGAATTTTGTTACTCCTGTTTTATAGTACCAGCTGTACGAAGAGAAGTCTGTGACAAGAGGTAGGTCTGTCTACAATACTATGAACCACAAAAGCATGAGCTAAGTTATTACGTTGAGCAAGGGAGTCCTATTCACATTTTTCTCAGCAGTGCCTTGTTAACTTGACGTACTCTTGGAAACACCTTTGTAAAACTCTTTGTAAATATTTGACATGTGTCGCAGCTTCCAAACAAATACTAAGATTAAGAATTTTCTCTCTATAAATCCTTCAATTTTGGGTTTGAACTAGCGGACACCGATAGGATGTGTCAACATGCTTTCGTTACACTAACCTAACATGAATCTATCCCAATTTCTTCAATACATTACTCTCGTTCAGTCTGTCATTTTCTGGAATTTTCAAATCAAAGTGTACGGATACTTACTATCTTAGCCAGAATAGTTGGATATAACTAACGAGTACAGAAAGTCAGTCTTTGGCGTACAAAGAAACGGTTTGAAATGAGTACGCCAAAGACCTTTTTATACGATTTGAGTACATCATTTTTAGTGCGAAGTTTTGAAAACTTAGCAGTGTGTACTCTTGGATTCATGCGTAATATGTGAGACGGCAGCCATGTTAATTCATGTCGCCCAGTCTTTTGCAATGCGCCTAAAGCTCGGTTCATTTCTCCTTATGTACTTTGGCATGTCAGATCTTTATGAGCTAAGGCCTACCAGAGTCGTAGGAGAAACAATGTATATACTTTCTCACAATAGCTCTTTGCCAGATAAGACCTTTCCGGTCTTGCGGCTATGGGTTGAGGGCACTTGTGGTTAGCACACAGTAGGTACGGCGTAGGTACGTCATCCCTACGCCGTAGCTACGCCGTATCTTGTCTTCTCAACTTGAGAAGTGAACTTTCTCATCGTCACACAGTAACAGATACTGGGACATTGCATGGAAAGAGCACAGTTAATTTTTGTCCCCGACCGGGAATCGAATCTGGAGTTGCGTCGTGGAAAGCGTGCACGGGAACGAATCCGAGGGCTTCATCCGAGGGCCAACGAGGGTCCTCATTTTGCGCTAACCGTAGTCGATCAACAATTTTTAAACAATAAACAATGAACGTAAGTACAAGTTTCTACGTACAGGTGCTGAAAATTATATTTGTGAAATTGATAATTGATATGCGATCAGTACATGTTATGAATTGGTTAAATTATAATTGAGAAATATTACCTATGTAGTTTAAAATCCAGAAACGTAAAAACATCTGTTGATAATTAATAGTGAAATGTATATAAGCTTATTTATAATGTAATGGGAAATCACTTCTTAGCACAATTTATGGTGCTTTAATGTTACTTCAAATGAGTAAGAGTTTGGAGTTTAGTTTCCTCGATTCACATGTAAACAAACAAAAATACATATCAGGGAATGTGGTTTCCATGAATGGAAAAGAAATGAAACTACGCATGTTAACAAATCTTAAATTTTAAATCGACTTGTATCACAATTTCGTCGTCCAATTACACCCCAATCTCCCTGTGATTTGACGCCCCACGCAAAGTCACGAACCACATTGCGCACCAATCCAGCTTGTAGAACCTACCTTACATCAAAGAGCAGCTAATCAGTCACGCATTGTCAATTACCGGGCGGTAACTAACTGCTGGGAAACACAGCAGAAACGTGACGGAAACTCGATGCAGCGCCACAGAGAGCATAAGAGAGCGGCAAAGAGCCTCAGAGCGCCCTCTGTCGGCGCCAAGAGAGCAAGAAGAGTTGGTGTGCCTTCCCCCTCTGCCCGCTCGGACCGAAAAACTCTTGTGGCACCGAGCTACAAGTATTAAACCACGTACCTGCTTTTTCCGTGGGTTGTAACTATTCGCAACACTCTCAAACGAAGCCTGAAACCCAATTACAGAGCTTTGAACGCTTGCCGCTGGGGCGCGCGCGCGCTCGTGGGGCGGCCGCGACTGGCGAATCAAATGTTTATCCGATTGCGCGCCCTGCAAAAAGGAAACAAACTTTTAATTGCGTTAGTTGGGGTGCCGAGGGCGGGCGTCGAGCGGGAGGGGGGGAGCTAGCGGGCGTCGAGCGGGCGGGCGTGCTAGCGGGAGATGACGTGGGTGGGCGGACGAACGAGCTGACGAGCGGGCGGGTGAGCGAGCGAGCGAGCGAGCGAGCGATGTGTGGGCGGGCGGGCGGACGAGCGAGCGGGCGGGCGGACGAGCGAGCGGGCGGGCGACGAGCGAGCGGGCGGGCGGACGAGCGATCGAGCGGGCGGGCGGACGAGCGATCGAGCGGGCGGGCGGACGAGCGAGCGGGCGGACGGACGAGCGATCGAGCGGGCGGGCGGACGAGCGAGCGGGCGGGCGGACGAGCCAGCGGGCGGGCGGACGAGCGAGCGGGCAGGCGGGCGGGCGGGCGGGCGAACAAGCGGGCGGGCGGGCGGGCTGCGCCGCGGGGGACAAAACGGCGAGGAAGCGCAAGCGTTCATCGAACGTCGTTACTGGCATTAAAGGATAGAAATTGCATTTGCCGCGTCGACGCCAGCGCAAGAAACGCCCCGCGCTGGCTGCACTCGACGGGAGAGGTGGGGTGGGGGCGAAGGCGAGGAGCGCAGTAGGTCAGAACTGTCTGTAGTTAAGCCTTCGGAAGAGAAGACACGAATGTTTACACACACTTTCTACGACAGCATTTTGAAATTAATCTAAGATATAGGAAAAGGAATGTAGTATACTCTCTTTAATTCAGTTCTGGATAATTTGAGGAAAACATATTTTCTCCTAAATTATTCAAAGCGATGTTAGAAAATTGAATGTATGGAATTCTAAAGATTGATGTCGCTTTACCAATATTGAATTGAAAAAAAATCGAATGTTTTGTAAGTTTCAGAAAAAAATAAAACTGGATTCTAATTAATACTACTTTTATGAAACTAAGAGACCAACCTTGTAAAAAGGGATATCATGTACCGTTCTACTGCAGGATAGAAAGATGGACACTACAGGAAGGACTACTACAGGAAAGAAGCGGGAAGTTTTACAAATTAATAATTTCTTGGAAAAAAATTTTAAAAATATGTCATTTAATAGAAAACCCAATGCCATTTTAGAATACTCACAGTACAATTAATTTTTGAAGATGACATCAAGCAGGTGAGCTCCTTGTCCATGCAAACCTTCCCTTCGTTACATTGTTCATGGTCGGACGTAATATCGTAACCGGGATTTCGGCAAATTTCCAACACTTGAACTACGCAACTCTAAAGATGCAGAGTGATGACGGATTGACGGATGTGAACTTATTGTGATAGCGTCTCGAACACCTTGGTTGTTGTCTGGTGTACAACCGGTTCGCACACAGTCTGGAGTTTTATTTTTAAATTGCCGAACCAGTTTTCTCGAATCCATGTTTTAACTATATGCTGGTGGAATACGATCGTGGCGACCTAATTAAAATGACTGGGGAATATTCTACGTGCCCACTCCACACTGTCATTGTTCTTGTAAAAAGCTTTGATCGCAAATGCACGTTGCGCACTACTCAAAGGATCCACGATAACAAAATGGCAACGTGTCATTGACAGGTGTACGTATTTCAGTGTTATGAATCGACCACCCCTACCAACACACCTTTTAAAATTTTCCGATTCTTTTAATCATCCTATGTATTATATTAAGTAAAAAGCGTAATCAATAACAAGTGCGATGATAATAATCTATTTGCATTCGATTAACATATCATCCTAAATATTATTAACAAATTATCTAGTTGAAAGGCAAAATAACGTTCAAACATAAATACGAGTTTTTTCCTCTTGGGTATGGGTCATGTGATCATTTTTATTTTATTTTACTAATCTGGAGGTGTCTTCTACAGAAGGGCAAACGTTCAACGATTTTCATACCTCAAAATATCTACTCCTTTACGGCAATTAATTGGTGATTCCGGGCGCTTCAACTGCAGAGGTCATTGTTCCTGTAAGTGTAGTTTTTCGTCGGGAGTTGACGCTGATCTTTCTCCCGCTCCCGTTGGATGATGAAATCTGGCGCCGACCTACACGCCTGCTTCCGGGAATTTTCCTCAAAGAGCTATCTCCCATCCGCACAAGTTAGCACAAGTTATAAGCTTGTGTAATATATGTAAGTGTGCGTAGACAAGGGGCAGATAGAATTAGGAAGAAGAAGGAAAGATTGCGAGCGGTCCATGGACCGTTCGAAAATCCTGCCACCGTCGCCACGGAACGAATAATGTACATTTTCTCCCATACATCTTCTGTACAAGAAATGGATGTATCGTGTAGCATATTTGCTACAGCATGTTTTTTTAAATAAACGTATCGGGGCAATAACATGCTATGCCAGTAAACGTAAGTTTCGAGAAAGAGGAAAATAAATGTTTGGACATTTCATTGTACACATTGGGACGAAGAACATTAATTTATCAATTACACTGCTATCTTGTGGAGAATCTTTAAAATAAAAACCTAACATATAAATACATCTATAAGGCGTCGAAATTTTATAATATCTCAATTTCATCAGAAATGTTGCATAACATGTTATTGCTAGACGTTCTGCAAATAATTATCTGGTAACGTGGAGGAGAAAATCTTTCTTGCATCACTTGATTCCCTTTTCTCGGCGCATATTCATTCAGACGACTACAAATAGAGATTATCGCACACCTGTCGACTCAGTCAAGCCAAACGCTAACTCTGCAAAATACATGAAACGGAGCAATGTGGTATAACTGGGTGTACGGTTTCCTACTGTACTGTCAGACTCCCTTTCTCTCCTTTGTGGGGGATTTTGTTCTCCATGGCAAGAACACAATAGATGCATTGTTAGATGAGCTGTAACATTCAGATATTAGGTAATAATGAAATTATTACGTTAGCGAGAAAATTATATACTTGATAAAGGAATTCGTGGAAACACTGATAATGCACTCAACTGTAGACACATGTACGAGGCGAAGTAGAGAGATTACTCGAACTTTTAACAGCCAGAATGAGGGAGAAGGTCAAAGAGTGTATTCGTATCTAATGATTATCCCAAGATAGCAGCAACAACTGGAAGTCATTAGGATTGTAACAGGCATTACGACTATAGGACAGATGACCAGAATAAATAGTAGTAGAACGCAGTGAGTGGCAACGAATCCCAAAACTTCAAATGACCTGGGAGACCAGCGCCGAGCATATTTGTCGTCGAGCAAACTTGCAGGAGAGTAGACTGTGAGTGTTTTTTTAAACAAGCGGACTCGGAGGCTAGTTGATCTGTAGGCGAGCGGACTCGGAGGCTAGTTGATCTGTAGGCGAGCGGACTCGGAGGCGAACTGATCTGGAGGCGAGCGGACTCACAGGCAAGTTGATCTGGAGGCGAGCGGACTCGCAGGCAAGTTGATCTGGAGGCGAGCGGACTCGCAGGCAAGTTGATCTGGAGGCGAGCGGACTCGCAGGCAAGTTTATCTGGAGGCGAGCGGTCTCGCAGACGAGGGGTATGTAGGCAAGCGGACTCGGAGGCGAGTTGATCCGTAGGCGAGCAGTCTCGCAGGCGAGTGGATTTGTTGGCGAGCGGACTCACAGACGAGCGCGCGCGTGGGTGGGATGACTCGGGCAGTCACGGAAGCAACGGCCATTATGGCTCGCGGGGCGTAGCTGGTTAGTGACTCGCCACCTCCCGCCCCGAGTTGCACGCCTCGCAGAGTCCGCTTTCGGGAGCAACAAGTCGGAAAGTGCGGACGGCCCCGTTACGTGACGCAATGCGAACTGGCTCGCCTTGTTCCACGCGCATGAGCGGTGCACTCGCTCGCGGAATATGACAGTTGCGGGGAGGGGCGTGATGAAACCGTGGGTGGCGAAACTGGAGAAAATAAGAAACAAATGTATCTACAAGACCACGTACTGTTTAAAATGAATCGATATTAATAATTTCCAAATGCGCGGAGATAGAAAGAAGACTATGACAATCTCTAAGAATGTGAGACCTACGGTTTCGTTAGACAGCCAAGCGCACGAGAAAAATATCCTAAAACAATAAAATACTTTCAATTTGATTGAACAAATGCAAATGTTTCATTGAGTCATTCTTCCTATTCTCATACTGCGTATGCCGACTGAATCCCTATGCTCAATGCATTAGTGTTTGCGACACGGATGAGGCCAAGCTAACAGGTTGCAAATCGAAGAGGACGCCCGCCGGTAAATATTTGTTAAAGACGTGTTAAGTTTTTTGTGGAATTTTTTTGTTGTCAATTATGTAAATAACTGTTTTAAAAACGATCCCTATTTGGTTATTTATAAGTTTTGGATAACTCGGTTTTTATTTATATTTCTCACAATACACTCACTACTTTGTGTTATTAATTTAACATACTCAGGGCTTCTTTACGTTGCTTATGTGAAATCATGGGCCTGAAAATGATTGCTCGTATGAGAATTCGGTTGGTAAAATTTATTATGCTAGGGAAAGTAATATTGAGAGATAGATCTCATAAAAATCAAAATTTTGAAATAACACGAAAAATTGGATTATTGCAATAGTGAAAAATTAATTACTGTTCTTTTATTTAGAATCCTTTCTTCCGTTGACTTTAAATTCATAAACAATTCTTTAGTAACTTTCTACCCCCCAAAAATTATATAAACAATTCAATTTTTTCATGCGTACGCATAACACACCGAACCGACAACAATGGGAGAGAGCTGAGCGCACATAATTAATTTGGTTCCGTCAGCGACATTGGCCGTTGTAGTCCTGGATTCTAAAACACTTCTATTAACGGGTCAACTCCAACCATTATTTTTGTTACACACGCCAAATCAATTTTCCCTTTCTGTTGGTCTTCGACAAACATCCGGTTAAACATCTATCACCCTGGCAAACATAGTTTTGGCATTCAACTCAACTTCGACTGTACGAATTGTTTGTTTCAAAATTCCGATTTACCTCGATTTTCTACGCACATCTCGTCACGTTAACTAACTTTCTTCCTCAACCACATATATCTTTACTCGCTCACGCCTCTAAGCGATCTGCTAGTTTTTCTCTCCTCAATAATACTTTCTTCTCTGGTCGTTTTTTGTTACCATTGATTCTATAATACTTCGATGCTGTGCTGTCATTCTTTGCCACTGCAACACCAAATACCCTTTGTTATATTATTATAATGTGTCATTATTAAATATAATATAGATCTACATTAAACACCACTTTAATATAAAATATTATTTTATATATTTATATATATCATTGAAATGTCACACTTCATCTCGTTTCTCCTCACCAGCCGAACTTACTGACGTATTTTCTATTCATTTTATAAATTAAGTGAATTAAATGTCATTGAGATGACATGGATCACTTCATTACACTGACATAATCTCAATACATAACAATTGTTGTAATCAGTTTATCACACTCTACGTTACGTTTAACTAACTGAAATACATATTTTAAATATATTTAATACAAGTGCATACTTGTCACGAAGAGGATGCAATTGGAAAGTCATGTTTTTTGGGGAACGGAATTGAATACGTAGAGTAATCTTTGAATTGGTGAAGATAAATGCAAGGAAAATGTATACGAGAGGGATGATGATGCCGCTAATTAACATTAAAAAAGCAGTAGTGAAGAGAAAGTCGATGTAGTGGTGTAGTTGAAATGTATGCTTTTTACATTTCAACGCTTAAATTCGAGACGTAAACTACATTATGATGAAAGTCACTTGTTTTTTTCTTTCGTATTTTCTAATTCCAATAATGACTTGGAAGTTTAAGTGCCTTTATTTTAAAAAAAAATCTGAGACTTGAACATGGCAAAGAGGAGCTGCATCAAGCAACATTCCAGGTTGTATTACAGTCAAAGAATCAACATTTCCTGGTTTTGAAATTAAACAAATTACGGAAGTAGGGTAGAAAGCTGTGTCAATAAGTTGAAAAGAAAAGACAGAAAAAACTCTACTTTTCTCATTTTTTCCATTTTTTGAATTATTTGTAGTCACATTTACATCTGAATGTATAAAATATCGATTCGAACATGGCACACACATTTCTTTAGATACAATTTATAAATATATTTTGCACAGCTTTCTAAACGGGCTGTTATTGCGATATTCGGTAATAATAAATTTCCATTTTTTATGTATCAGTGTTAAAAGGCAAACATTGGTCTTGTAACTACCTTTCATATTTTACGCGGCGTTGAAAAACGAAAACAACACAAATATGTTTCAAGTGCGAAATGAAATCAGGAATCCACAATTCGTGATAAGTATAACTTCGATGTTTTTGGTTTTACTTTAACAGCCTGAATGATGTAAATGTATCACAGCAACATGTCATTAACTCAGATAAAGGTGACGTCCTTCCAGAAGGATATGTGTAAATTCCATTACAAATTGGCCATTATTTCGGTTACGTTTTGAATCTCGTATAGATCGTATTGATGGCGTTGTGGATGTCGAATCGTAGTATTTAAATTGGATAACTAAGTGGTTTAGTAAAATGAATTTATGTGGTTAAGAACCGTCATTGTAGAACAGTAATTTTCAGCGTGGATCGTCCAGTTCATCTGAGAACAGATGGGCGAGAATAAAAAGTGTGTTTCTTTATGCAGTGAGAAAACTTCCGCAGAAACATGCCTACAAAAACTCATTTTAAAACAATTGTTTTGTAAACAGATGTTATGACGATTTAATTTTTCGAGCCGTGTATTTTGACATCCTTCTGGAAGGACATCAGCCGAGTATGTGGGCATTTTTGAAATATCAAAGTATTCGGTCAGTACTACATTATTTACTACTACTCAGCTGTACTTTTTAATTTTAAAAAATATTTCAATTGTACTTTGATCTAAATGAATATTCACGATTCCTTGACCAAATTGCTACGGTATCACTGACTGAAAATGTATTTGGCTACTTCACTTTGTTCTCTAATTTTGTTCCTGATGAGAAAAAATATTAGAGAAAAGCTTCTCCTGTGCTTATCCAATACGGATTAAAAATAACTCGGAACAATTAATATTTTTGAATGCAGCTTTCCTCAATACACTTGTGCGATTGAAAAAATATCTTCTAAACTATCGTTCTTATGGATGAACTCTTGTGGAACATTTGTAGGCGCTAAGAATTATGTGCGATGTTATTTGTAGTAATATTAATTCTTACGCACTACATGCATTTTTCATGACGTATAAAACTTGAGTTATTTTGAAAATGGTGTAAAGCACAAGTTTTGCGCACAGGCTGTTAATCTCTTCAAGGCAATTGTTATATAATATTTTGTAAGATTGTACGAGGATGTATTCATTATACAACTTCTTTAATAAATTACATACTATCTAATCTACTTTCTTCGGATTCTCATTCTTCCTGATTATTAGATTTTATAGCTAGTGGTGATCATCGGCGCGTGCGGTAACTTTGGCAGTGAATCAACCTCAATTTCTAACCTATTGGCCTTTTCAGTTACTCAGATTTCTGGTTTATCTCCTTCTGTGCACATTTCTCCTTGTTTCCCGTTATATGTACTGAGCCATGGCGCATTTGGCCTCGATGAGGTACATATATTAAGCCTTGGCTCTGTGGCGCCAAGACACTTTGCTCCCGGGCGGCGACAGTCGAATGGGAGCACAATGAAAAATTCAAGTGTCAACGCCAGGGTATGGAAATTCATCGGTCAGTGCACGCTGCCGTTTTCCGCTCCGAGAACAGCTTGTTTCCTCTTCCATTTCAACAGATTTTGCTACGACACCTGGCGTGAAACTGAAAATCCGCCTTATCGCTTGTACATTTCCTCCCCCTAGCTCGACACCCTCCCCCAGGCTTCGCTTGCTCCCGGTGCAGCTCCCGCCATCCGCTCCGGCCACTGCCGGATGGCTCTTGGCTCCCGAATCGGCTTTCTGATGAGCCGTGTGTTTAAGCCGTTTATTCTGTGGAGCTACCGTTTAAGGTTTACGCCTGGCATCCCAGACTCATATTTTTAAGATTCGAGGCTGACGTAAAACGGAATGTTGAATAATAATCACAATGTGAAAATGATAGAATGATGGAGGCAAACGAAAAATCTTTGAAAAATTTTCTACCGCCAGTTCCTTTGTCCGCTTTAAATTTCTCACGGAGAGTTCTGAAATTGTAATTATCTCTAGGAGGATAGTTAGCACCTGCGGATTACGTTACGCAGCGGGTAGCTCTTTTCGGGGGATGGGAAAGGTAACACAGACAAACATCACACAGACGTTATTATATTTGGAAAAGAAATAAAGCCCATCAGATTTCCGCTGCACTCGGGCAATGTTCCGGTATTTTTCTTCTCT
The DNA here is from genome assembly GCA_031308135.1 of Acheta domesticus. Classification (NCBI taxonomy): domain Eukaryota; kingdom Metazoa; phylum Arthropoda; class Insecta; order Orthoptera; family Gryllidae; genus Acheta; species Acheta domesticus. The sequence goes on from JAHLJT010003656.1 coordinate 18,811,215, forward strand.
TTCGAAACGGAAGTCATTTCCGGCGGGGCGCATCCCGGCTCGTGGCGAGGTGGAAAAACATTGTCGGATGAAATTTTATTTGGGGCGGGGCAGAGAGAGGCAGGGCGGGCGGGTGTGGAGGAGGGTGGTGAGGAGCGGAGGGGCGGGAACACGGGCGGGGTGTCGAGGCGGATGGAGCGGAGGGGGGGGGGCGGGGCAGAGCAGGGGCGCGGGCGGAGGAGGGGCGGGGCAAGAGGGGGCTTGGCGGAGGTGTTGGGCGCGGGCGGGACGGGAAGGGGCGAGGAGCGGGGCGGAGCAGAGTGGTGCGGGGCGTTGGCGGAAATGGGGCCTGGCATGGAAAATCGAAGGCGACTGGCTGCGCGAGCCCATCTCCGCGGGGCTGCATCGGCGCCCGGGGCGCGGGGGCGGGGCGGAGGGCGGGGGCCGGGGGAGGCGGCGCCGGGCCCGCCGGATGTGACTTGGTGCACCTCCCATCCGCGACGGCGCTGCCGCCGGAAGCAGCGCGGGGTGGCCCGCGCGCGGCGCCTGCAGGTTGTCGACCTCGCCGCTGGCGCTGGGCGAGCGAGGTCGCGGGGCGCGGCTGCGGGCGGGTTGCCTCCCGCTCCCCTTTCCTGCGCTCTCCACCTTTTCCTTATGTACTGTAGTGAAAAAAGGCCGAAAAAATGGGTGTTTATGCGGTTGTGGCGCCCCTACAACCCATTTTTAAAAACGGTTCGTCTGGGTGCCGAGGTTGCCTCTTGCTTGGAAAACTACTTTTTTGCACTAAGCCATTAATGATATTCTTTTCGATACAGCCTTAATTGATGAAATTAATGAAAACTTAATTTGATGAAAATTATTTCTATTAATTTTCATCAATTAAAGTTTTAAAATGTGGGTTTTTTCGGATTAATTTGGGCCTTTGATCTTGAGCAACAACAGTATATTGTACATGGTCTTGGATATCAAAGACAATATTCGATATCCAAGAGCTAATAAGAGTTCTAGAAATGTTTCTAGAACTATACTGTTTTCAAAATTGAACAAAAAAATATTTTGTGTCATTATTTTCATTAACAGTATTTCAAACTTCGTTATAAAAATATTTTTAAAATTCAATGCTTTACATACTAATACAGTAGACTTGACTTTTAAGAGTTACCATACAGTAAATGTTCATGAAAACCTAATTATTTATCAAGAAAATAAATTTATAAAACGGAATATAAATTGTATTTTTGGTAATTTGATCAAAAAACTATTTTTTAACTTTAATTGATGAAAAATAAGACACTAAAATGATAACTTCAAAGCAAATTGGTAATCATTTGGATAATATTTAAAAAATTAAAAATTGA